>CARXXK010000002.1:21641976-21736993 GCA_949089665.1 Macrosiphum euphorbiae | reverse complement strand
ACAGTTCAAAATAAATCAAAATATTTTGAAAATGTTATCGTATATAGAAAATGCAAATATAAACAACCAGTGAAAATTTCATGTATATACGTTCATTTGTTTTAGAGTTACACCAAAAACCAAAATCAATTTTTTGGAAAACCAATTTTGCTTAAAAATTCCCGTTTTTCCTTAATTGTTATGTTGTTTTTCCCGGCGCTTGTGAAAACTACTGGGAAATTTATACTTTTGACTCCTAAAAGTACCAACTAGATTCACTTTCCTATCAGAAAAGCTACTGATGAAGAAAATCCAAGCACTTTTACTGTCCTAAAACGTGATGACAGACACAAAAATAAAAATAATAAAAAAAAACACACACATCATTGTAAAATCAATACATTCATCGTTTCACTCAGAATCTAAAATGTATATCTTCTATCCTACTCAACAAAAAAATGTGGTATTTTCCATGAATTAGTTTATAATTTCATGGGGTATAAAAATACTTTCTGTGTGAGACAGACAATTCGGGAACGTTCGATAAGAACTATGTCCTATCCATTGTATATTATCTAAAATGAAAATTGTAAATGTAATGCAATGCAATTCAATTTAAATAAATATTTTTATAAAGCCATACAAATGTATGGTGGATTGGCATTTGGCTGTACAATTTGGCCAGGGAAATTATCGAGCATGTACAGTTTCCTTCAATCTACCTGTATAGTAAAATTATAATTTATTCCATATTGAGTATTATCCATATTATTTTTAAAGTATGTTTTAGCTGTAACTTGAAATAATTGTACATGGTTTATATGACAACATTAAATATTAAAAATATATTAATAACTAAATAAATAGGTAATATTTTGTCATAGTTTTACTAAATAAAATAATTAAAATAATTAAAGTCGTACTATTTTGTTAATTTATTTAACATAGTTAAATGCAACACTCTTTAAGTACGAATAACGCAATATTAGTTTATTTTTTAAATCAGTTATAGCCTTACTAGTCCTAATATTTTAACAAAGTGTATTTATTTTTCGGTGTATTTGGAGTATTTAAATTGGTGCTATACTGCTATTTATTTTAATGTAAGTGTCCGTCTGAAAATTTCAATGAAAATTTTTAAAAATATGTTTATATTTGGGTGTGATTTAAAAAAACTGTTGATTACAGTGTGAATGAAACGATTCACATTGTTAGTAGTTTTACATAAGCTTTCTGACATGCATGCCCACATTTTTGGAGGACATTTTGAAATTTCATGTATATAAGTTTCTAATAAATAACCCGTATATTGTGAATATGTATGGTCATCTGGTATATCTGAAATTAAATCAAATACATCTTCTGGATTTAAATACACCAATCCAAATGTGTGCTTTAACCAATTATTTTGTTTATAAGAGACAATTAAACCAAGGTCTTGAATTTTTTTATACCATGATGAATTAAACGGAACCTAGGTACATCCTTTGACTTACAACAAGGCCATACTAATTTGACAGCATTATGAAATGCTATTTCAAAGTCTTTTACCTATTATAATTTTTGGTACTTAATACTTTGAAATAGGTTTCTTATTTTTCTATCGGATAATAAACAAAATACTAGTGATTATTTAAAAATCCATGTAAGGAAATAATTGTAAAAAAAGAAAATGTGGACAGTATGAAAAGGTTCCATCAACATACATTGTTTCACTTCTACACAGTGAGCTTAGATTCGTTTCTCATAAAAAAAATATCACCTTACCCAAATTTTACCAACAAATCCTACTTGCATAGGTGAAGTTCATGACGTTATTTATTTCTTAAAGAGAACTTTTCAATGTTTAATGACATAAATAATAATATAATTTTTTTTTTTTTATGAGAAACGAATCTAAGCTCACTGTGTAGAAGTGAAACAATGTATGTAAGGTGATATTTTGTTCCTTTTTGGGGACATTTTGTTCCTTTTTCAAAAAAATTAAACACGGAACAAAAAATCCTAAAACGGAACAAAATGTCCTAGTGCGATATTTTGTTCCTCTCGGTGGACTTTTTGTTCCATTTTGTGAATAATTTAATCCTTACATAAAATTTAAAAGTGGAACAAAATATTATGAAAAAATATGTAATATGAAAGTTATATACTCTGAAAGTATTCAAAACCAGGGGCGTCATTTCAGTTTTTTTCTGGGTGTGCAAGATTTTAGGCAGGCCAATTTTAATATTTAACTAGGCCAACTTTAACATTACTATCTAAAAAATAACCATGCCGTTTAAAGTATTTAAGTATGTTAATATTTTCTCCTTCCCTTTTATAATCCTAATAAAAAACTACTCATATCAACTAATTTATATTGAAATTTTCAAATAGCTAGCAGTTCATTGTATTAGAAGGTTTTTAATAAAAGCATATAAGCAACTAAAACAAGTAACAACTAGTGGCCAACAGAAGCCATTTTACTACTTTTTGGAGAATTAAAAGCAAATGCAGTTTAAGGAATTATTTTTAATAAATGTAATTCAAAAATTAAACACTTTTCAATATTCATACAAAATAACACATTATTAGTTACTTTTCTACAGGTTCTAATATATTATCTGCTATATGCTATTCTTACTCCACTATAGCTGATACCAGCAGGCTGGACCGAACTGTCTAACATAATAAAACCACAGAATAAAAGACTCGTTTCACACGGTTATCAAATAGGTATACATTTGATAATAAATCTGATAAAGCTGATATAAAAAATAAATTTAAATTACATGCACGAATCAGTGGCGTCAAAATATATATTTACTTGGTGTACATTTGATAATAAATCTGATAAAGCTGATATAAAAAATAAATTTAAATTACATGCACGAATCAGTGGCGTCAAAATATATATTTACTTGGTGTATGGTACAGTAATTATAATAAATAGGTGGGTGCCAAAATTTTATGTGGAAGTGTCTTATGTCATGGTTAAAATTTTGGACTTCAGCGCCACTGGGCCAAGAATATTTTATTAATTTTTAATAGTAATCATATCGGTGCATAGGAGGATTAATGGAGGGCCAATTATTTATTCCATTATGTTAGTGGTGCCGTCGCAACCCTGCCCACCCCCAAATGACGCCCCTGTTCAAATCACTAAATAAGTTTAAATTCGAATACTATACAATCATATGCTAACACGTTTTAAGTCTTAAATATTTAGTCACGTGTTCAGTCGCCACTCGTTATCAGTGTGTACATATATAATATGTATAGTGGTTAAAACGTAAGTCCCATAAGGGAGTGTAAAATATTGTCCGTCCAATTTAATTTAATTTACATACATTTATGATGTAAGGTTTAACATAATAAAACTTATTTTAATTCTTATTACTATTATTCATAAACAAAGAAATATATTTAATATTCATATAGCGTTATTTACCTAACATAATGGATTAAGAAATTATTTTCAAATTCCTGATCTGAACATACTAATATACAATTATGTTATAGGACATTTTCTTATCCACTAATATCCACTTATTATCTACTATATAGCCGAACACGGGGCCAAACCAAATGAAAAAAATTAATACTTTCATAATTAATCAAGATCTTAAAATTACTTAATCTATTTGCACAGTTGTATTAAGTAACTTCTTGTTTACAATATTTAACTATAATACAGTGAATATCATTCATATTTTTTTTTTTTGAACAAGCCATAAACTATTTTTAACATTGTATCGGTTTTGCACGATTATAATATAGTTTAAAATCCTTAAAGATTGTTTATTAAATTATATTGTATTTATAGTTGTGTAAATTAACTTTTATTTAAAACTTGGTAAATAATTGTTTTTATTCAAGTAGGTACCTATAATGGGTACATGCTTTTTGTTAGAGGTAAGATCACATCAATGTATTTTTTTTTCTTCACTCTCCTGAGTCCTGACATAATATAATTTAGGTATAGTGTATGGTAACTTACTTTATGTTCTTTGACAGCTCTTTAATATGTAACTTAAATTATTATAAATAACATATTTAATCACACATCATAATTTATCTACACACCAATTTTTCCGACAAGACTTTCTTACATAATATTGAACCATTTTTAGAAGTTAATACTAATAAGAGTGATTAGGAGTTTAAAATTTTAATTATTAGGTGTTGTGCTGCTGATACAATTTCAGCACCAACAAAAAATGTTCCTAGTTGCACCTATGTTTGTAACTATATTCATACCAGTAATATAGGGTATTTATAATTCTAGTATTATTGAGTATTGTTCATTATATGTGTTTATTTAATGTACAATTTAAATACATATTTACAATAAATGTATTGAATTTAAGACCATGTATTTCTGCACTTCATTTGAAACCTTCAGCTATTGCGTTCACATATGACATATCCATATACTAGTTGCCTTTGGTCCAATTTAAAAAAAAAACATATTTTTAGGTAGAGTTTTTTGTTTATTAGCAGCTCTTTGACATATTACATTATAACGATTTTTTATGTCAATAAACAAAATTTTTTAGAATTTTAGCATATTATAGTAATTAGTAGTATATAGTAGCCTAAACACAAACATTAATAATATATTAAACAGCATTTATTTTGGTTTATTTAATTATTATTCACTTAGAACTCCAGATAATGCGTCGTTAATGTGCCACAATATGTTTTGTTAAAATATGGTTTATGTCTGTCTTAATAGTACTCCCCTTGGCCCTTATCTTACAAAACTACCAAGTACTTGGTCAGTGGTGCAACTAAGGGATGCTTAGACCCCTGACTACAATTTAGCCCCCCCCCCTAAAAAAAACAATGTCCCTTATTGATTTAGATATAAGTCTATGGATTCTTTTAAATAGATGGTTTTGTTATGTAGGCTGTATCCCCCACAGAGTTTTAACCCTAGTTGAGCTTATGTATAGGTACTTAGTCGGCAGTTAGTCCTACTATATATTTGTCAATAAAATATACAACCAATTGACAACAACAAGAAATATTATTTTTTAACCACCTTTCTTCCATTGAAAATTCCTGAGTATGCATCTGACCTCTACTGTAATAAAGGATAATTTATTATTTATTCAAACCAAAAATGTATATAATCAAATTTAAAAATTTAAACAAGTTCCCCTAAAGATAAATACAATTTAATTAAAAGTAAAAAATTTTACTATTTACCAACTTGTTTTTATTTTTCAATTGGACGGACAATATTTTACTCTCCCTTGTGCGATTTACGTTTTAACCACTAAAATATAATATGTACACAAGGCCGACTAATAACGAGCGGCGATTAAAGACGTGACTAATACTTAAGACTTAAAACGTGTTAGCATATGATTGTATAGTATTCCAATTTAAACTTATTTAGTGTTTTGAATACTTTCAGAGTATATAACTTTCATATTACATATTTTTTTCATAATATTTTGTTCCGATTTTAAATTTTATATAAGGATTAAATTATCCACAAAACGGAACAAAAAGTCCACCGAGAGGAACAAAATATCCCACTAGGACATTTTGTTCCATTTTAGGATTTTTTGTTCCACCATTAATGTTTTTGAAAGGATCACATTATTCACAAAGAGAAACAAAAAGTCCACCGAGAGGAACAAAATATCCCCGCGGAACAAAATATCCCACTAGGACATTTTGTTCCGTTTTAGGATTTTTTTGTTCCACTTTTAATTGTTAAAGAAAGGAACAAAAAATCCTACTTTATTTTTGTTAAAATATTAAAAAGGATCAAAATGTCTCCAGAGAAGAACAAAAAATCCAAAAAGGGAACAAAATATCTCAAAAGGGAACAAATTATTCCGCGGAACAAAATATCCCAACACCAAAATTTGACGTCTTGTTCGAAAAATTCATTTTCGAAGGGCTGAAATATCTTGAATATTTATATCGACATTAAATGGAATATACATCAGACAAAATATTTTTTTTGGATGTTAACTTATATCTTTAAATTTCAAGAAAAACGATTCTGAGCTAAGACGGTATGTCAGTCTAGGTAAAAAACATACTTTATAACTAAATTATTAAAAAAAATTGACCTATACTAAATTCCAAATTAACCATATCACAATATCCATTTGGTACTTATAACGCATTATGCATCAACAACAAACCCTGATACTATCACAGATATATAATAGGGTACTTTAGAAGTTTTAAGTAACGAAGTGGAACGATGAATGTATTGATTTTACAATGATATGTCTTTTTTTATTTTTTTACTTTTTATTTATTTTTGTGTCTGTCATCACGGTATGGGGCAGTAAAACTTCTTCGATTTTCTTCAACAGTATCTTGTTCGATGGGAAAGTGAATCTAGCTGGTGCATTCGAGAGGTCAAATTTTAAAATTCCCAATAGTTTTTACAAGCGCCGGGATAAACAACATAAAAATTAAGGAAAAAACACAAATGTTTAAGCAAAATCGTTTTTCCAAAAAATCTTTTAATCTTTTTGGATTTTGGTTTTTGACGTAACTCTAAAACAAATGAACGTATATAAATGAAATTTTCACAGGTTGTTTATATTTCCAATTTCTATACATGATAATATTTTCAAAATATTTTGAACTGTTTAGGGACATTTTCAGTTTGACATTTTATTAGTTTTTTTTTCTATGAATGTCAATAAAACTTTATTTGTTAAGTAAAAATACTTGAAAATTTCATAGAAGGCTCCTAGCATATTGTTTCAAAGGCAGATGAAAAATATTAACAATCCTTTGTCACAGTTTTTTTTATAAGCATTTAAAGTTCAAAAATTCACAAAATATGGAAAAATCCCGAAAACTAGCAAATTATTTTGAATTAAGTATTCGTAAAAATTTTTCTTTCTAAATCTAAGATTTTAAAATGTAATACAAGATTCCTTATAAGATAAACTACCTTTATTAAAAAAAAAAGTCTACCAGAATTCGAAATTAAATTTTTATGAGCATTTTAAATTCATATTTTTACAAAATTTGTTATTCACTCGATTTCTCATGTAACGACTTTCTTATTTTGTTGTACTTCAAAAACGAATACTGTAGATACATGAAAATTTCACTGAATGTTTATATTATCAATTTTTATACTTGATAAAATTTTCAAAATATTTTGACTTATTTTGAGCTGTTTACGGACAATTTCATTTTTCAATTTTTTTACTTTTTTTTTCTATGAATATCAATAAAGTTTTATCTGTTGGGCCAAAAAGTGTAAAAATTTAATACAAAACTCCTGATATATTGTTACAATAGCAGTTGAAAAATATTAAAAATACATAGGCACAATTTTTTTTTATAAGCATTTAAAGTTCGAATTTTGACAAAATTTATCATATTTAAAATTTAATAATTATAATTGTATTGATATTTATAGAAAAAAAAAAAAATACTGAAAAATGAAATTGTCCGTAAACAGCTCAAAATTAGTCAAAATATTTTGAAAATTTTATCAAGTATAAGAATTGATGAAATAAACATTCAGTGAAATTTTAATATATCTACAGTTATTCGTTTTTGAATTACAACAAAATAATTAAATCGCTACACGAGAAATCGAGTGAATATCCAATGTTGTAAAATTTGAATTTCAAATGTTCATAAAAATTTAATTTGACTTTCTTATAGATATTTTTTTTTTGATAAAGATAGAGAATCTTATAAGAAATTTTGTATTTCATTTTAAAATCTTAGATTTAAAAAGAAAAAATTTTACAAATTCTTAACTCAAAATAATTCGCTAATTTTCGTGATTTTTTATATATTTTGTCAATATTTGAACTTTAAATGCTTATAAAAAAAAAATTTTCCTATGGATTTTTAATATTTTTCATCTGCTTTTGAAACAATATACTAGGAGCCTTCTATGAAATTTTCAAGCTTTTTTAACCAACAAATAAAATTTTATTGATATTTTTAGAAAAAAAACTAAAAAAAATAGAAAATGAAAATGTCCCTAACAGTTCAAAAATTTTGAAAATGTTATCGTGTATAGGATATACAAATATAAACAACCAGTGAAAATTGCATGTATCTACGGTCATTTTTTTTTTAAAGTTACACCAAAAACCAAATTCAATTTTGTGAAAAATCGATTTTGAGTAAAAATTCTCGTTTTTCCTTAATTTCTCTTTTGTTTTTCTTGGAGTTTTTAAAATTACTGGGAATTTGCACCCAATGCACCAACGATATTCACTTTCCAATCAGACAAGATACTGAAGTTGAAAATCAAAGCATTATTTTGACTACTTATCGTGTACACAGACACAAAAAAAAAAAAAATTAAAAAAAACACACATCATTTTAAAATCAATTCATTCATCCTTCCACTCAGAATCTAAAATATTTATGTAATTGTACCTATATAATATTATTAAACTTTTGTGAAGCATCATATAAAATGGAAATAAAAATATAAAATAGGAAAATAGACAATAGTATATTAAAAATATAATGGTATAATGGTGTAATCGAACATTTGCACCTAATTAGTAAACTAATTAATATATTTAGGCACCTATTTTATCAATTAATTATAAAGAAAAAAATGCATCTAATATAATATTTCATTAAACATAACTAATAAACAATAATAAACTAACTATAGGCAATTTTTCTGGGGCTTATTATTTTCCTATAGCTAGTTCATTTTTTACCTTATTTTTTTTCCGGATCTTTTTCCTGAATACTATTTCTAGGAGTATGATTGAAGAGGCTTAATTGTGGCAGGGTAGTAATAAAGTGTATCGTGTATGTAATTCTAAATATTAAAATAATAACTACGAAATATATAAGGGGGTGTGAAGAGCATACCTCCCCACGTTTACCTATCAAGCACATTTAAGCGTACACACAAAAAAAATTACGTCTTCATCACTGCCTATTCTTACATTGATTATATGTATATATTGTAAAATGTATTAATGTACCCATTAAAGTTCCAACCTGATCCCTTTCGTCATTTTTATTTCAGACTACATCAAGTGAAGCTACATTTGTTTGCTTGTTAGCTGCCAGGACTCAGGCGATCCGTCGGATACAGGAGATAAATCCAGAACTAGAAGATGTAGAAATTAACAGTAGACTAGTGGCTTACTGTTCAGATCAGGTACCTAAATCGTCCTCTAAGGTTATTTCCTTCATTTTAAATCGGAAGCATATTCGACACATATTTTAATAACTTTGACACAGCAGTAGTCGGTGAAAATGTAATTTTTTCAATTAAATTTTACAATTTTGTAATAGTTATTTGTATTTAATTTAAATCGGTAGAAAGATTTCCGGTCAACATTTATATTGACTTAAAACAAATGAAGTGGTGGCATTTTACTGTTGCCCCGGGCTTTATTAAATTGCAATGTGGTGTTTTGGTCAAAGTTTATTTAAATCCAGTATTTGTATGTTATACATACTATATAATATTATTAATATTGTAATAAATTATAATTTCGTCAAGTTATTTAAATAGGTAAATACTATCTATCTAACCTAACATGACGCCAGATCGAACTGGGTAGTAACAATAATTATTTTAAAATATAAGTATTTCACATACCTACACTTACTTGACAACTTAAATTTATTTGTTTACAGGCTCATTCATCAGTGGAAAAAGCTGGTCTCATCGGGCTCGTTAAAATGCGATTTATCGAAAGTGACGATTCCTTATCACTAAGGGGAGCTCAAGTTATGGAAGCTATTGCCACTGATAAAAAACAAAACTTGATACCGTTTTTTGTGAGTATAAGTGTCGAGTGATAACTGATGTGCACAAATAAGTTATGCATGAAATAAATCTAATTGTATATTTGCATGTTGTGTAAATTGTATGTTAAGATAAATAAAGTAGATGGTGAAGATAGATATAGAGAATAGGTATCGTTAGGGATTAACGCCACAAGTACCTATATATATTTATTGTATTATCATTGGGTCTATTATACTCAATACCCAACGGTTTAACGTATTTTTCTTAAATTAAACAATTATAAACTATTGATTAGTTTTATTAGATAATTTATTGAAAAATAAAACAATGTTGGTACACCATAAGGAGCAGTTAATTAAAAATATATCCGCACTGTCACCTCATCGCTTTAGAGGACGCTACACAGATATTAATTGGTGTGTCCGTCTTACAAGTGCATACCATAGACAATTTAAGCACAGCAGATCACGTTTAACTGAGTTAGTTTAAAAATTAGAGTGAATCAACCTATTATTAAACATGATGGTAAGAACATTATCTATGTTTCTATGTAGGTTTTTTACGATATTTCAGTTTTTAAGTGAGTTATTTTTAATTTACGCTATATTATATAAGCATAAATTACTAAAAAAATTAACTATCGTAAAAATCCCACATAAAAACACAGATAATGTACTTTCCATCAAGTTTTTCATAATAGATCAATTCACTCTAATTTTTAAACAAAGGGAGCTAAAGGCGTTCTCCTGAGCGTAAATTTGATAAGTTACACCCTTGTAAGACGAAGACAACAAATGGCGGTGTAGCGTCTTAAACGATATTGTCTATTAAATCTTAAAAACGTATAGTCAATCAACTAACCTAACCACACGGGCACTAAAGATTGTGTAAGGTAGGTACACATAGGTATATTACACATCTAGGTATAAGATGTATTACATCCAATTTACAGCCTTAATAAGCCATATAGTATAAACTTTCAATTGGTTGTGTGTTCTTTACAGCTTTGTGCGACGTTGGGTACAACTGGCGCTTGTGCGTTTGACAAACTTGAAGAACTCGGACCGATATGTAATTATAATTTATAATAAATTAAAATAACGATTTTTGTATATTTTATTTCTAATTGTTGAGAGCTTTTCTGGTTCTCTGGTAATTTGATGTATAATTTATTTCAGGCCACGCGGAAGATATGTGGTTTCATGTCGACGCGGCTTATGCGGGTACAGCGTTCATATGTCCGGAATTTCGTCATTGGCTATCGGGTGTCGCATACGCGGACTCAATTGCGTTCAACCCAAGCAAATGGATGATGGTTCATTTTGATTGCACAGCTATGTGGTAAATGATCTTACAGTGATGACTAGAGTTCAGATTTTGAAAGTTTTTGCTTTTTTTTCTATTGCTCTAAAACGAAGCAAAATGATGTGAAAACATCTTATACAGCGTTCAGATCTTTCCGCTTGGGTAGTCAACATTTTCAAGCGTTATCTTTTTCGTGAAACGCTCGAATGCTCGATACTTATTATATTATTAAAAGGAGAGGCTATTTTTATGACAGTTATATCTAAAGTTCTACTGAACTGATTTGCATAGTTTTTTTTTAAACGCTGGTACCTTGTGTGCAGATGAGCCATCTAAAGAGAAAAGTTCAAAACTTTAATTAATCAGTTATTATAAATATTAAATTTTCCGTGTATACGATATTGATTCGGTATCAAGCACGGTTGTCAGTAGATAGGTAACCGTGGTATCAAGACTACAGCGGCGGCACGAAACAGGGACATAGAGAGTTATATTCGGGAGGTCACATATTACCGTAAATTACCGAATATTACACATATTATGTACCTACGTTAAATACGAGAGAAAAATATTTTGTTTTGACAACCTTCCCCAGTGTCAGTTTGTCACGTATCATATCATATTAAAGTAGATTAATTAAATCTTGAAACGGCAACACAATAGACACGATAATACACAGATATAAATACCGTATTTATATCTGTGCGATAATATTCTCTTACTCTGGAAATTATCCACTCAGAATATTACAGTTTAATTTTTGTTGTAACACAGTAAAATTCGTAATTCTTTCTGATTGTCATTTACAAAAGTGTGTAGTCAATTTTCACCAAAATTAACCCTAAATATTTACAGCATGTATAATTTGCACCAAAATGTTTAAACTGCGTTTTTAATTTGCACCAAAATAAAGATATTTAATATTTTGCTCTCAGATAGTAAGAAATAGAAAATGTAATTTGCACCAAAATTAAAATCAATTATAATAAGATTGGTATTATCGAAATGATAATCGAACAAGTTTTGATAGTAGAGTACTTATAATATATTGAGATATGAGAATCTAAAGTCTCAGAATATTCCTTTTATAGATTCATATATATATATATATATCCATTTATAGATATATTTTACTTATTACGTAGGTCGTAGGTGGTAGGTACCTATTTACACGGTGCTGCGTTACGTTAGTGTAAAATAAATATTATAAAAACATTTGTCAATTAAAGAAATAGTAATTTACACCGTTTTATATTTGGAATTGTAATCACCGGAAATAATGTTTTATTTAAAATAAGTTAACTTACATACTTCTATAGGTAATTCACTATTTTGATGGTACTTACCTACAGGTTATTTGTATTTGTATGCAACTAATTCAATGAATGAAGTTCTTAATATAAATTTGTTGTTATACAGGTCCAAAGCAACTTGAATTTTATTTGTTCGGTTAACTTGTATGCGAAGTTATTCGGTGTCCGGTGAGGTATATTATGTATACTCGATAGTCTTATGTACCTACGGATCAGTCTCTCTTTGTTAAATTTAATATAGTTACAATTAATCAAATAATTGTTAACATTACCAACCATGGTTATGACAAACCAAAACACTGATATATTTATATTCATAGGAAAACCTTTTGTTATTTTTACTATTGATAAAAAAGTGTGTTTTACAAATTAATATGTACAATTAACGAAATGGTTGTTGATTTTACTCACTATCATTATTTCTGCCTAACACAATGAAAGGTAGAAACAATGATTTACTCATTGATATTACAAACCAAGTTTATTATAACATATTACTTGGCTAAGTCTACAAACAAGCAATGATCAATGGTTTAAAATTTAATAACAATATGATGTAAGTACCTACTTAATTAGTAATTATTATTATACTTGTATAGGGTGAAGATTATTTTTTACCTTTGACTAAATTATTACCAATAAATATTATAAAAACATAGAATAAAATATGATTTACTTGTTGATTAAAACCATCATATAATGCATTGTTGTATTAATAATTATTTTAATTCGTTTAGTTTATATAAAGTAAAATAAAATAATAATTAACATTATTACATTGTACTGAACGCCAATACTAATTATAGAAAATTGATACAAAAATTATAAATTATGTAATACAATAGATATCTGGTATAAAGTATACAAAAAAAAAAAAAAAAATACAGGTTGTATATTTAGGTGGGTATTATATACATAACTATAGGACCTATTAATGTATAAAAGCTAAATATTTTAATTATTTGAAGTAAAATAAAATGATCATATTATTTTATCAAGATTAGAAAAAAAAATTGATTTTTAAAAGAAATTCAATACAAAAAGAATAAT
Organism: Macrosiphum euphorbiae; assembly: GCA_949089665.1. Classification (NCBI taxonomy): domain Eukaryota; kingdom Metazoa; phylum Arthropoda; class Insecta; order Hemiptera; family Aphididae; genus Macrosiphum; species Macrosiphum euphorbiae. The sequence continues at coordinate 21,723,619 of CARXXK010000002.1, read as the reverse complement.
ACAATAATAATAATAATGCTCTCCGAGGCCTATAATTTATTAAATAAAATAAAAATATATTATATATTAATACACGTCATCATAAAAAGTATCAAATATAATACCAACATAAGAACAAAATGCTTATTAATTTAACTCTTTTAAATTATGTAAAGTAAAATAAAATAATAATTCTTTACATTATTATATTATACTATTATTAATAATAAAAACCGATAAAAAAATAATATAGTATATATATACCTATAACAAAAATATAAGATATACCTACCCATTAAAGTACAAAAACTTAGTAATTAAAATTTAACAATAATTTTTTACATTATTATAATATGACATCAATATAAGAAATAAACATTTTTTTTTTTTTTTTTAAATAAAAATGTAATACAAAAAGAATACTGATATAATATATTGCTATACGCATAAATGTACAGCATAAATATTCAGCATAAATTTAAATGAAGGTACATATTAAAAGAAAAAAGCATATATAATCACAAATGTTACTATCTAAGTGCTAGAATAACAATGCCCGGATAATGTTAACTATTATACCAACTTTTCCCTCGGAAAACGGGCATTGTGCACAGTGGCCGGGCAATGCGCACAATGCCCAATTTCCTACTTTGCCAGTAACATATACAACTCAAGTCACGAAATCAAAATAAAATACACGACATTTGACTTATTATAAGTAAATTAAAAAACCTTTAAAGAAATTATAATTACGATTAAGTAATTAACCGTAGACCAGCAGAGTCCAGTGATAAAATATCTATGATCTATCAATACAATATCAAATATTTAAACATCTAATAATAGTTTATATGTTAATAAAATATTGACTAAAATAACCGACCAGTTTGTAAATATCAACTGTAGATTTTTATGGAAAGTACTTTCGATAAAAATTATAACATTATTTAATATTTTAATACCCATATGGGTAATATTATCAAACACGGCGTATAAAATAACTGGGAGGTTTATTAAATTAGTACAGATTTTTCATTACAATTATAAAACAATTATAATCAATTTATGTTTGGAAGGAAAATAAAATAATATTATTTTTATCAGAATTGTTTGATAAAATAAATGGTTCACCTTTTAGATTCTGAGTGGAACGATGAATGTATTGATTTTACAATAATGTGTGTTTTTTTATTTTTTTATTTTTGTGTCTGTGTACTCGATTAGTAGTCGAAATAATTTTTCGATTTTCAACTTCAGTATCTTTTTTGATAGGAAAGTGAATGTGGTTGGTACTTTTGGGAATTTAAAATTCCCAATAGTTTTTAAAAGAGCCCGGAAAAAACAATATAAAAATTAAGGAAAAACGGTCATTTTTACGGAAAATCGATTTTTCACAAAATCGACTTTGGTTTTTGGTGTAACTTTATAACAAATGACCGTAGATACATGAAATTTTAACTGGTTGTTTATATTTGAATTTTCTATACACGATATAATTTTCAAAACATTTTGATTTGTTTCGAACTGCTTAGGGATATTTTCAGTTTCCAATTTTATTAGTTTTTTTTTCTATGAATGTTAATAAAACTTTATTTGTTGATTAAAAATACTTGACAATTAGGCTTCTATTATATTGTTACAATGACATTTGAAAAATATTAAATATCCTAATACAAGATTCCTTATAAGATTATCTACCTTTATCAAAATAAAAATGTCTATAAGAAATTCAAATTAAATTTTTATGAGCGTTTGATATTCAAATTTTTACAACATTCGATACCCACTCAATTACAAATTTAGCGATTTTCTTATTTTGTTTTAATTAAAGAACGAATAACTGTAGATACGAGTACATGAAAATATCATTGAATGTTTATTTTATCAATTCTTATACTTGATAAAATTTCCAAAATATTTTGACTTATTTTGAGCTGTTTACGGACAATTTCATTTTTCTTTATTTTTTTTTTTCTATAAATATCAATAAAGTTTTATGTGTTGGGCCAAAAAGTGTAAAAATTGAATACAAGGCTCCTGATATATATTGTTACAATAGCAGTTGAAAAATCTAAAAAATACATAGACAGTTTATTTTTATAGTCATTTTAAGTTCAATTTAGAGGAAATTACATATTAAAAAACCTAGAATAACTATTTTAGATATTTTGTTATGATTGTATAATATTATTCATGGGTACTTGAAACTTCTAAAGTATACTATTATATATCTATGATAGTATTACGGTTTGTTGTTGATGTATAATGCGTTATAAGTACTGAATGGATATTCTGATATGATTAATTTGGAATTTAGTATAGGTTAGGTATATTAGGTTATATTAGGTTAGGTATATTATAAGTCAATTTTTTTTTAATACCATAGATAAGTATATAGTTTGTTTTATACCTAGACTGACATACCGTCTCCGCTCAGAATCGTTTTTCTTATACAATGATATTATAACATTGAATTCAAATTTAATACCATCCATTATACAGTGACTCACTTGTAACCTACTGTACAGCAGAGCGACATCCACTTGCCCACCTTTTTTTTAGCCAAAATCATTGTATGAACTTCATTCAGTGATACTGGATATTTGGGCATTATTTTCCTCTTACTATTGTAGACATAACGTTTTAAGCCAGAAATGTTCTTTGTGGTGCAAACATCAACTATTGAGATTTGTACTGCATTTCTTATAATTTTGGCTGGTTTTTCGTAGGGCGTTTATTGTGCCTTTGTTTTACACAATTGGTTTAATTTTTAACCCTTAACTTGGCAAGCATTAAAATATTAGAAGGAAAATTTTAAAGTAGATATTTTTAAACTAATTTAAGGTCGCTGAATTCAAAAATGTTGTCAAAAAAAATATTGGACTTGAAAGTTCAAAGTTATGAGTTGTATCTTAAAAGATACATTGCCATAAACCAATACTATTATTCATGTACCTATCTAAAAGGATACATTGCTAGAAATCATGTATAAAAAACCAAGTATAAAATTATCTAATTTTAACATAAAAGTACCTTTTATTATGTAAAATTTCAGTAACTTAAGACTTAAACTTTTAATATAACAATTCAGACTCATCTTATTTAAGAACAGTATTAATTATCACAGAAATTAGTTTTTAATTAATACTAACATAAGAATATTTAAAAATTAAAATTAAAATTAACAGTATGTAGCTATAAAAAATTACTATATCAAGTTCTTCTTGAAAAGTTAACAGTACAAATCATATAAAAATTTAAAAAATAACAGATATTATTCAGTTACAATTAATATTCAACAAATCAAAATTAAAGTTATTAACATAATATAGATAAAATAACCAATTTCTATAGCAATTTCTTTTTGCCTAATTAACACTTAAAATCAAATAAAAATTAAAATGTAATAACAAATTTTACTTTCCAGTCTTATATATACGAATACAAATTTATTTATTTTTGGTATGAAAATCATTAAAACAGTCTCTTTTTTTGAGTGTACATAAACGTGTATCACATTTTGTACAAATGTAGACTGTCTGACCTTTTTTACAATGTCGACATCGACCTTTTGATGTACGCGTTGGAAAATGATCAAATCTATCGAATTTTACATCACTGATAGGTCTAGGAATCACAGTTCGTCTGATTTTTTGAATATGTTCCATATGATTATTTTTATTAGGTTTTTTACCCACTTTAGGTTTTTCTTTTGCAGATAGTGCTATGGCCACATGTATTCGAAACTCTTTTAAGCGCATAATCTTTTTTTCTTTCAATTGGATACAGTCTCTTCGATAAGTCAACCAGGCATTATTGACACAAATGTCAAGTAATTGGGAAAATACAGCCATATACCATTTATGTGTTTTTAGTCCAGTTCTATATAACGCCACCAACATGTCAGATAAGTCAACACCACCCATGTGGGTATTATATTCCTCAACTATTTTTGGCATTGGTACATCAACTCTATTTTTTTTTTCTTTGGAATATCTTTTTATGGTCTTAATAGGGTCAGCAGATATATAAGAACTTATCAAACATACTGGTTTGTTATCTAACCATTTTAGAGTCAGAACTTTTTTTTTTCTGTCACACTTGTAGCTAAAACTGCCTCTTCCTTGTTTTTTTAATTCTTTTTCATTCAATAATGGACATTCTCGAAGTCAATTTTGTTGAACAGTTCCTAGACTCAATGTGCCATATTTTTCTCTCAAATAATAGACCAATTCAGGAGAGGTAAAAAAATTGTCAAAACAAACAACACTTAATATTTTGTCTGGTATTGTTGAAACTAGTGTAAGGATAACTTTTGGTCCAAGTCCAAAAAACTTGTTTTCATATTCACTAAAATGGTAATCATTAAATGTATTTTCTCCACAGTAAGGAAAAAAATCGTAAACTATACCATTAATACCAGAGCGAACAAACAATTTAAAGCCCCATTTCTTCGGTTTTGATTTAACGTATTGACGTCGAGAACCAGCTTTTTTCCCTTTATAAGGTACCATCATTTCATCTATTGAGAAACGCTTGCCTTGTTCTTGGTTCAAACAATTTCTACGAATAATGTCAATGATAGGTTTTACCTTATAAAATTGATCGTCTTCATTATACTCGTCGTTATTATTGAAATGTAAATTTTTAAGTATTTTTTGATATTTGTTGAGTGGCATAATGTTTGAAACTTTTTCATAACTCATTAGATTAGACCAGTAGTCAGTATAGGCTGGTAACTTAGCCACACCCATCCACAATTCTATACTTAAAAAATCCTGAAGTTCATTAACAGTTAAATTAATTGACCTACCACTTTTTGTTACTGAATAGAGATTTGTTTGTTCTACAATAACTTCAAATAAATCATCAGAAAAAAAACGTTTAAAATATTCAACAGGAGTCAGTACATGTTCTTGTTGTGTATAAAATTCATATTCATTAACATTAACTTCAAAGTTCATTTTTTTCCCATCTACCCATTTAAATTTTATATATTCAACTTTTCTATTTTTTTTCTTTTGGTTAGGAGTTATACTAACGTCCTCAACGTCAGGTGACATACTTGGTAATGGAATTGGAGGTGTTTTTAAATTTCTCAACAAACGTTTAGACCTTCTTGCAGATCCAGGTGATGTAACTGTTTTCCTACTAACTTGTGAAGATTTGTTAGACATAGTAGGAGTGGTAATCGGAATAAAAATCCCCCGGAAAAAAAATCCCCGGAAAAAAAATCCCCGACCCTAGGAAAAAAAATCCCCAGCTACAATATTCCTCACAATCACATGCAAATGGTTGAACAAATATATTTTGAACGTTAATTAGTATCTATAATTAATATTTAATGACAAATACGTATATTATATTCTATTATAATATAATATACTATATTATATTGTTAAAAAAATTATAAAAATATTTAGAATGATCGATACGTCAATTAATAATACAGTTTAACTTAGTAAAACATAGTATACAAAAATATTATACAAAATATAGGTACCTATATATTTTATGTTGGTATAATTCTGTAAAAATTGAATCCCCGAAATAAAATATTGCGTTTTCTGTGACATTTTGACGATAAGCGGTTTAGTATATACCTTTGATAATATATAATATAAGGTAAAAGGTTACACCTACCTATCTAATCTGTAATGGGCTCACGAACATAATTTGGATACTCGTTATCTTAGCTACAAATTTAGCTACAAATTTAGTATTACACGATACACAAGTACAAAACGACTACGCTAATACGCTATGGAAACGCTGGAAATTTTAAAAACTAATGGTAAAAAACCTAAAATTACGCACATCGGCTTTATTTATCATTTTCAAAAAGAGTGTTCAAATTTTTTACGTTGGCGATGTTCTAAATTTAGCTCTTTAAAATGTCCGAGTGTACTTAAGACTAGTTTAAATATTTAAAATCCAATATTTGTTGGTCTTGATCATGACCATGTACATGATTCTAATAAAAATGCAGTCGCTGCTTTAAAATTACAAAATACAACGAAGAAAAAAGCACAAATATCACATGCAACACCGAGTCAAATATTTGCTGAGTCTGTGAGTAATGTACCACATGCAATATTATTAGAATTGCCAAAAGAAGAACACGTAATTATAGATACTATAATTAACGTTTAAAAAATATTTGTTCAACCATTTGCATGAGGTTGTGAGTAATATTGTAGTTTGGGGATTTTTTTTCCTAGGGTCGGGGATTTTTTTTCCGGGGTTGTTCGTCGGGGGTTTTTTTTTCCGGGGATTTTTTTTCCGGGGGATTTTTATTCCGGGATTCAGTAGGAGTATGTGGCTAATTATTTACTGGTGTTTCTATTTCCAATACATCAGCAACAACATCATGACATGTGATAGAATGTACATTTTCAAAATCTCCTAAAAACTAAATATAAAATGTAAATCTAGCTATAGTATTTGGTACTGTATTACAATGTAAATAAAATAACCTCTTCTAATGGATTTAAGTCTATCTCTCTAAGAAGTTCATCTATATTATTCTATTTTATATCTATTTTATAATACTTATTGTATAAATTGAATATGTAATTTCTAAAATACTAGCATAATAAAGAAATCAAGCAATGTATCTTTTTGGATCCATATACAATAATCATTTTAAAAGATAATTCTAGCAATGTATCTTTTTGGATATATACTTTTAAAATTGATATAAAATAAGCATTATTGCATATATTATTAGAAACTTTACATAAAAATGATAATTATACTCACCTTAACTCAGTTGATGCGAAATAGACTCCAGTAACACATTAAAATTTGATAAAATTAGCAGTTGAAGTCAACGAGTTTGATCGGTTTTAAATTTCCAAAAAATGATAACAAAAAACAGTTATTATCAATCCCAATCATCATAGAAACGTTATCGTAGTGTACTCACGTGGGAGATATGACATTTATCAGAGTGTACAAATAATAAAAATAAAAATATTGTACATCGGATTCCGTACAAAAATTCACAAACTTTGTGTATCCAAAAAGATACAATACCAAGTTAAGGGTTAAATATAAAAGTTTTTCTCATCGTGATTGATGTGTGAACTTTCAACACGGATGATGGTCAATATTTTCATTTTCACCGCTCATAAACAATTATGCAGAACATTTTTTTCTTGTACAACGTCAACGAATTATGTTCGTATTGTTTGTCTTATATGCAAAATAAAAAGTATAACTATTGTACTCTAAAATATTTTCCCCACGGTTACTTTTTATTATTTTAACTTCCATCATGCGAAAAAACTTCTCCATACAAAAAAATGTTCTGCACGGGATGATAGTAACTATTACGATGAAACGGAAATACTAAAGTTAAAGTTAGTATTTGGTCGAATTAATAAATGTATGTACTCATATATAAGTCTGTTTATATAGTTTCTAAGTAAATGATTTGTACACTCTATTTTCTTTACACTCAAAGCCGGTCCATATGGCTTACATAAACTGACGTTTTTCATCACTAGGGCTCGGATTTATATGTAAATACATATTTTCTCTGCGACATGATAAACTAATTTCAGCAAGTGATAAATTTGTTTCACAAAGTTTTTGATAAACTTAGCTATATTTGATTTTACATATTTTTACATATTTCACAATTATTCAATTTTTTTTCACTTATTTAGACAATTTTACTGTTTTAACGTCTTTTCTTCAGAGTTCAGGTCCACCGGACGTATTTTTGACTTGGCTAAATATTAATAGTATTAAAACCTACACCCATTGATTTGAGTTTGTGGCCAGATTTCATAGACTGCGTTAATTATAGCTTTTTCAAAATCTGTCGTTTTTTTACTGCGGCAATAATGTTACCCCTAAAGAAGTAATATCAAACAAGATGTATGAATGTTTCGCTAGTTTCGGTAGTCTTGTTTGAATGTAAACAAAATATTAATGGAATATAGTTTCCGTTTTTAAGACCATGGATAGTGAATATTTGTGTAAAAAAACGAGCCGAATATTTAAATGTCCCGTCCATATATAATGTCTCGATTTCTTTTAAGAATAAAATGTTCGAGGTACATGAAAATATAATGATGTTTTCCTCTTTGTCATTCACAAGTAAAAAAGGCTCACTTTGTTTAGTTTTTAAGTGCATTTTTTCAACAATGAGTGAACTTTTCCTAAACACGCTGGCAATACTTAGCGCCGAACTTCATATATATTCTTTCTTATTCTTTTAATGCCTGTTGTAGTAAACTGTAAAGACTCAATATTTTCACCAACTTCTTTTGAGATGATTGTTTTCGGTCTAATTGAGGGAGCATCGACTGATTTTCCTTTACACGCTGAGTTAACAATTTTCCTCGATATTTTATTTTACAACATTTTATGCAACTTATACTTTTAATACCTAATTTTCAAAATTATAATTTCCATAATTTTACAAAAGTTACATACTTATTATTTTTTTTTTTTTTTACATATTATATGTTTATATAATTTTTTATTTTGGCCGAAAAGGGAAGGGTACGTTTTTGGTCGATAACGGTCTCGCCCGTTTAGAGGGACCATTGTGAACTGTAAAGGATGTTTGAAATTTGAATTCAATACTAAATCAGTACCTACATGTACGAAAAATTAGGTCTGTCAGCCTATATCAATAAGAATTATTTATGATATTATTGCTATTGAAGTAATTTATTTTACTATTTGTAATACAGTAGGTCGAGTTATTTTTGTCAAAAATATTGCAGTTTAAAATATCATTGTTTGTATAAAATATAATAATAATATAGGTACTTAAAAATTTTCAATTACCCACGGTGAATTATATTTTAAAATCACAATAGTTAAAAATTAACTAACAAAAATTGAAAATTACTTGTGTCTATAAATAGCTCAAAAAGAAACGAAATATTATTAAATTTCAACATCTGTGAAAAAATTTTATATACACATTACATATGGTTAAAAATCATGTAGGTATCCAATGTGTTTTTTTTTTATAATTTACACCAAAAAAACAAAATCAATTTTGTCAAAAGCTCCCATACTTCCTATATTTTTTTTTGTTTTTCCCGGTTTTTTTAAGCTACTGGTAATTTTCAATTTTCATCTCTTGAATGTAACAACTAAATTCACTTTTTCACCAGAAAAGTTCCTGAAATTTAAAATCGAAAAATTATTTCGAATACTTATTGTGTACACTGACACAAAAATATAAACATCATTGTAAAATTAAAAAAACATTCGTAATTCATCGTTCGCTTAGACTTCAAAATAAAATATAATATTATTTGTATCAATATTAATACAAATATTATGTGATATTGTGACTTACCCAAAAGTGTGCACGATATTTGTGTTGTAAGGAATCTAATATATTAGAAAAGCAAAATGTGTACAACATAATAATATCAACATTTTAATTTCAGAATTACACAGAATGTTGTGTACATAATAGTGCATAATATTATATGTACAATGTAGCCATGACCTATCACAAATAACCCCCATTCCATTACATGTATAACACATACTGCATAATTTATATTGTTTTTATTGTTATTAGGGTCAAAAACAGTGAATGCCTTCATCGTACTTTCAACGTCGATCCATTATATTTACAACATGAAAATTCGGGTGTGTAAAATAATTTGTTTTTCATATCACTCTAAATTAAATTACATAATATATACATATTATAATTATGCGTATCTAACATGTAGTTGTGGATGGGTACTGATTTTTTGTAAGTGCCTAAATATTTTAAAAAGGTCAATAAAATAAAGTCGGTCGCTTACGAATTTGTGATTTATCAATAAAAAAAAAAAATGGAGTGGTTTAGACAATCAATTTTTTTCTGTCTATCCATTAGTGTCGAGAGGTGAACGTCAAAATGCTCAATACGATTATATATTTTATTCATTTTTGTTTCTTAAATTATAATGCTTATTTCAATATTAAATAAATTTGGTTTTTACGGGGCAAGGGATGTGCATTGTACATCCCAATCCATCCCATGGTAGACCTATTTCTCATATTCAATAATTAGATAGGTACCTATATAAAACAATCTTTCACAAATGTTAAAAAATAAAATCTTAACTCACAATTATTATTTTTTAGGACTCGCTATCGACTATATGGTAAGTTTATTTCAATTTGAAAATTACTATTTAGTAAATGCTCTCAACAAAATTATATTTGTGTTTGAAGCACTGGCAAATACCATTGAGTAAACGATTTAGAGCGTTGAAACTGTGGTTTGTGATTCGCTGTTTTGGAATAAAAGGTCTTCAAAAACATATTAGAGGAGTGAGTACCTACCATGTTGTATCTATAAACAACTAAAAGAAATTTTAATTTTAAAGTAACCGAAGAAATAAGAATCATATACATAATAAATGTGTTGTATTTATAGGGTGTTCAGTTGGCAAACAAATTTGAACTTCTTGTGTTGAATGATAAAAGATTCGAAATACCTGCAGCTAGACACTTAGGCTTGGTCGTTTTTCGTCTGCGTGGAGAAAATCATCTAACTGAAAGACTGTTAAAGCGCTTAAATTCTAAAGGAAGAATTCATTGTGTTCCTGCATCACTTAAAGGTAATATTATATCGTCGTAAAATTTAAATATTTCTGATAGTGGATCTCAATTACAGTTTAATTAATTATTTTAATCTGTTTTTGAATTTTAAACAAAACTATTTTCTGAAGCCGTTTTAATAGAATGTACCTACTTATATTAGTGACATGACTATTGTGAAAACATTAATCCTGCATTAGTTCTTGAATTTCAAATTTAAATACAAAAATAATAAATATATTTTGTTTTTGTATTAACACTTTTTTAAAATGTACTTATTATGGTATGGAATATTGGAATAAAGCTATCCCTTACTAAAAAGGGACATATCAAGTCAAGTTAATATTTTTCTGTTTAACTTATAACTTTGACAATTACAAAGAGAAAAAAGTAACTTTTAACTCAAGTTAAAAGTATTTTAGATGAGGTATTTTGAGTGTAGTGAGGAAGCTAGTGGTTTTACAATAATGTTTATTTTTACTTTTTTTCTTCTTCTTCTTCTTCTTCCTTAGTGTTGGTCTTTAAGACCATACTGCTAAAGATACACTTTACCACCTATCCTTATACTCCACTGCTTCTCTCCAATTGGTACCAGACCCCATCCTTTCAACTTTTCATGACTTCATCATCTCATCTCAGCTTAGGTCTACCCATCGGTCTTCTTCCCATAGGGCAATCACCCGTTTGACTAAAGTGCCCTGTTTACGCCAAGTATGGCCTGCCCAACTTAGTCTTCGTTCGGAAAACTCTCTAACTATATTCGGCCTCTGGAAAAGTCTTTGGAGTTCCTCATTATGCAGTTTTTCCCATTCATTTGTTTGGCTATCGAAGACTGGGCAGTACATTTTTTTTCGAATATCATTAGTCTCGATTCTTCTGTTTTTCTCAACGCCCACGTTTCTGAGCCGTGTAGAACAATATTGGTCTTAATAGTGTCATATGCATATTTATTTTTAGGTTTTTGGATAGAACCTTCGATTTCAATACTTTTTCTAGTCCATAATATCCTTTATTAGCTTGTTGTGTCCTTGATGAAACCTCTGTCTTGACATCGTTGCCCTTTGTTATAATTTAAACTAGGTGTTAAAATTGTGATACTCTTTTGAAATTGTACTATTCTATTTCAATATATTGTTCTTGACAATTATTTCCTTTTCTTCGGCTAGCCACTAGGTACTCTGTTTTATCCTCATTAATGGTTAGGCCTACTTCTTCTGCTGTATTTATTAGTTTATTTCCTAAACGTTTTATCATTTCCAAATATTCTCGAAGGAGCGCCCTATTCTGAACGTCTGAACCATGGTACCGTTGGCGACGGCGTGGCAGTTTTCAAAAACTTCCTGATGAAAGGCGCCAACTTGGTGGGGTTGACTTTGTAGTTGGCAGCCAGGTATTTTTTGATGGCTAGCAAAGACGAAACTTTCTTCTCCTCGAGCTCTTTGATAGCTCTTTGACCATCACGGTGGTGGTCGGATGCAACGTGACGGTCTTCTTGACTTTGGAAGCCGTTAACTTCTTCTTGGTCGGAGACTTCTTCGCAGCCGGCGATGCGCCGACTGGAGCCGGAGTTGTAGTGACGGTGTCTGTCATTTTTCAAGTAGAAGTTCGAAACTATGGTTGATATGACTGCTTACTTCACTGATTTTTACTTTTTTTATCCCGTAAAATTAATGGTTACTTATTAATACATATTTATGATTCATACATTTTCTTTCGTCCACTCCGAATCGTTTTTTATCGAATGAAATTATTGCATTCGAATCAAATACTCGGAATATTGTAATAATACACTGTCCTGTTCGAGAAGCGAAGGTACGATGTAATAACTTCCATCGCCGCTGACCTACTCCACCCTACTGCACTTAATCACTTTTTATATTTTAATTTAACTTTATGAGTTAAAAATAATTAGGTAAATTCACCAGCTTTGGTAGTCGTATAAGTACTTTGTAATCGTTAATATACAAATATTAAATAAGTTTTTCTTTATAGGCAAATATGTTATACGTTTCACTGTAACGTCACAATATACTACAATTTCGGACATCACAAGAGATTGGGCTGAAATTAAAGCGACGGCTACTGAAATCATCAACGACGATAAAGCTGACACTACTTACAATAAATCAAAAGTTTCATTGGCCGGTAGGGTTTAATAATTAAATACATATTATATTATAATATAGTAGGTATACTGGGGGAAGACTGGCTGCAGTACAAAAAGTTCGACAACCTCATACACACAGTGGTGAAATGGGGTTGTTAAGGGAGGGAGGTAAGTATAAATTAAACCAAATTTTTACAGTTTTTGTGAGGGAAAACATTTCAATGGGAGGGGGGAGTAAAACTACGTTACTCCATACACATTTATATTTATGGCATACGGCATCTAATTATTTTCTAGTTCACGTCAGTTAGACACTAAAGATCTCTATCTAATATTCTAATGTCTAGTACTCTAGTAGAAATACAATAATTGTACATCCTGAAACCTGTACACAAAATAAAAAGTGTCTTTAGAATCATCGTGATATACGATTGGATAACAAAGTATACTGTGTAGAGTGTAGAGTCAACAATTAATCGAGCTCAAAAATGGGAAGGTCTTTTTTTTTATACCCACTTCCGAAATTCATATGAGAATTAAAGGCTCTGCTCAATAGTGCACACGCGACGAACTTAAAGCTGTTTAATACAGTAATATGTTTAAGGCGTTTAAGTTTACATTTAAAAATATAACCATTTTATTTGTTCGTTTTTTAATTATATTTTATAACAGATACACGTAATTGGAATAATAACTTCGGTGCTAGTCTACTACTAGCAAATTCACCTATGTCACCAAAAGTAGTAAACGGGAGCTTTGCCGCATTGTTTGATAACGGAGACGATTGGTCACGAAAACTTTTGAGAAGTGAAATGAAAGACAGCTCTTGTAAATATAGTATTACTGGTATCCTTAAAATAATTAGTGAGAACAATAATATTATTTTTAATTCATATTTTTAAAGCAATGAGAAGAAGAATTCGTGGGATTCTGATGTCGGGAAAACAGTTTTCTTTGGATTCACGTATGGATCTAGTCCAGGGAATGGTTCCAACTGCATCAAAAAAGGCAATCATGTCGGAGTGCACTACAAATCCTTCGGAAGAAACTTCAGGTGATGTCTAAATTAATTAATATTATGTATATATTACAAGTATATTTGAATCGTTTAAGACGTACCATTTTAAAAGCCAAACAAGAAGCTATTTAGATTTAGAACGTTTTAAATTTATGATTTATAGAAAATAAGAACACTGAGAGTGATGAAAAAGAGAAGAACGGAGAACCAAAAAATTCAAAATCTCGTATTTTTCGTCTTCCACAACATGAAACCAATCTAACTCCTTTGATTGAAGGCAATAACGCAGATCTTATAGATTAGTAAAATCATAATATTATGGTAAATTTTTAATTATTTATTTCTAGCTGTTCGTACTTTTTTTGGATAAATATCTTTCAAAAACACTTATATCTTTTTAAGAATAATAATATTTAAACATATTTTAGAATAATAGCATTGTTTATTGTACAATATTGTACATCTTATTCCATTTGTTACAAATTACATATAATATTACACATTTTTAAACTACCTATATTATTTAATTTAGTGGCTATCGAATTAGAATAGTAACTTTAAAATTGCTATTAATTAACTGCTTTCATTTCAATTTTGCTACCTAGGTATATTTTTTGCTTACGGTTTTCAGGTATTATGTAATTTAAAATCGAAATGATTTCAAATAAAAAAATTGAAAATAATTTTTTTATTTTACAATGAAAATACCACTATAATAATATTTATAGCTACTTACCTAAAATTATGAAAAATATTTTTTTTTTATTTTAACTTTAAATAATAACTATAACTATATTATATCCGTAAGACCGTAACTAATGTAATAATATACCTATAATACACGAACTAAGTAAGTTAATTTGTCTTAGGTATACAAAAGATTAGACAGTAGACACACGCGCACTTATATATATATATATATATATAGGTAATATATCTACAAAAAATGCATTAGTTATCACTTATTTTATAGAATTTAATATACAATGTTCAATATTATTATTATTTCAAAAGTAAACATATATTATATTACCTAGTACCTACATATTTACCACGATTTAAGATAATATGGTTGCACCACAGATTTCTATATAGTACTAATGTACTATAGATACTACTTCTATAGTTCTAAATAATGTAAGCACCCGTTAATTGGGGGAGATAGCGTTATGGGTCTATGCGGTCTGGTAGCTCAGTGGTAGAGTAATCACCCGGCAAGCGAGAGCCTAGGGTTCGATCGATTCCCTGTCCGGTGGCTGGATTTTTGACGTTATTTCCCCTGAAGAAGTTAACAATAGTACCTACTAGATAGCGAACTCCCACCATCAGTTGAAGCATGAAAGTTGGTTGGAATTGTATGGTATTTATATGGTAAATAAGATTAGTTATGATTTATTTTGTATTGTGTTCTATTATGTCAATACCTACCTGTTGTCTAAAAAAATAAAAATATTTTACATAAATCATTTTACATTTATTATTTTATTTTATCATTAAAACCGATGCTATTCCTAATACATTTTGTATAGTAAATGAAATGTATTGCAAACCGACAAAATGACAGCCGTCCACCTCATCAGCTTCGTGGATAACAATGTAAATTATTATATAGGAGTTCCTAATTTAGTCCAAAACATGGCTTTTCTTTCTCATATGCTCATATGTTATGTTTCATCTCTAAGTTATATCGTCTGGATTAACGAAGGGCAGGCTGTCCTTAAGTTTATATGTCTACGATAGAAGTCTGTGGGTTGCACATCCATTAGTGATAATAATAATCTGACCTACAGATTAAATCAATAGGTACCAATGTTAGATTTGCAGTTAACATTCCAAGCAGATACAATATTTAACTGTCATCATGGATCTAAATGCCAGGTGGTGCGCTTAATGGCTACATTTTTATATTATAGTCTATCTCTATAGTACCTTATCTAAAAACCTTGGGATGATGAGTCAAGAATCACAATTGAAGATAATATTTTTTCATTTCAATATTTCATGGAAATAAGAATATTATAATTTATAATATTTACAAAGTGTTTTTATTGTTGTGCAGTATGTAGTAAAAATATTGTTGTAATTTAGTTTTTATTTTGCATACCTAATGTAACTGTACTGACGCATGATCATGACTATATTGAATGAACATTATCAACCAACATATCTGTCTGATGTTCTGTATATTGAAATTTAATTTTGGTATTTATGTTTAAAAATCATTACACGTTTCAAAAAAAAACATTGGCCGAATCAGAAAATGTTGAGAAATATATTTCTAATGGTTTTAATGTTTGATTCGCTTGTTCCTAAAATATCTTTTGCGGGTCTTCAGTCTAATTCTTATAATCTTAAATAATTAATGTTTAACCTTATGATTTTAGTAAAATATATATATATATATATATAATTTTATATTCTACTGGATAGAAATACTTACTGGTGCTAATTTATAGAATACATTGAAAAAAAAATAGGTACCTAATGCTTCTAGGCCAAATTTAGGTTTTTTTAAGCACACCTAAAACAATATAGTTGCACATTTTATTTGCAAAAATAAAGAATTTAAAATATTAAATAGCTGTTTATTGGCTAAAACTCTGACCTGATATGCTTGTACCAATAATATCATCCTTTTGAAAATGGCGAGCACATACTCTCTAGAACAAGTTTTAAATTGTGTACCCAAAACTTTTTCCCAATGCAATTTTAAAGTATGTCTTTTTGGAACGCTGAATGAACTAAATTTAGTATAATTTTTTGGGACAGTTTGGTACACAGCATGACACTGTGAAAATCAATTTGGGTAATTTACACTAGTGGTCTATTATTACGGACTTCTGACTTGGACGCTAAATTAAATTATTTATACAAAGGCCAACAAGGTGGTCAAATGGAAAATGGTAAAAAAAACTCTGATTACTAGATGCGCTAGTAGTGAATCAAAATAGCTGATTTCTAAATTAAATTATGTTCCCACTATCGAGATAAAGAATAAATTGGAGCGATCACTCGTAAATAGAATACGATCCACCGTGATAAGAGTTACCCCTGCTCCATAAGGGAAAAACATTAGTTTGCACATACTGGTGAGTGGAGAACAAATTATATTATATTATTTTAAAATAATTAAATAATTATTTTAACTAGTACTTTTACGTAATACTCAGCAATCCATCAACTATTAGTATAATATATTCACTTTTAATATTTTTTCGTTATACCCAATTATAGAGTAAAATGGTGAATTCAAGCTCTCCGTTTGGATGTAGGTACTAACATATATCCAAAAGGTTGTATAATATATTTCTGAAAACATTAATACATTTGAAGAAACTTCTAAAAATCTTAAAAGTTTAAAAACACAAGATGTACCAACTATTGGTAGACAAATGTTTTTATTATTATTATGGAAAGTACGTTAAATATAGCATACCAATTATCTACTTAACAAATCCCAAACCCTATTACAATTTGTATTAACTAAAATGTCTCAAAACCACATAGAAATTTGTTTGGTTGTCTAAGAGCTAGACGTGGCTCAAACAACAACGCTAATTCAGTGTTATTTAAAAATACCTTAAGACAATTATTTTTTACTAAAAATGTTACTGTTGAAAGTGGAAATTGTTCCAACTTAGATTCACCCGGAGGTGATATTATAGATTTCCGATCAGAAAAACCTATTCTTAGTAGGTAATACTAGGTAAATTAAAAAGTATTTATTGTTAAGGTTTAATACATTGTTAAATTAAGTATTCAAAATTGGTCTTAAATATTATTCCTATAAATAATGTTTCATGTTTATTATTTACATAGTTTAAAATTGAAAGTGCATAAGTTTAATTTATTTAATAGTAATATGAGATAAATCCTAATTATAAATATTAATGCACTCTACTATAGGTATGTTTATGATTATGACATTATGAGTTTGATGAAACATTAGGTACAACAGGAATTATAGGATCATAATTCATCGTCTTCTTCTAGTTTTTTAGGAACATTAAAAGTTTTGTTATTCTTAAAAATACTGAACATATTATTTACATATTTCAGTATTTCACAATATAACAATCCAACACAAATGTAGTTCGATTGGTTAAAAGTAAAAACACTTAAGGGGTTTGATATAACTGACTAGACTATAATCATTTTTTTTTTTTTTTTTAAATTTATTTGACTTTATTATGAAAAATTACAATCTATACATCGAGTACAATAAGTAATATAAATATTTTACAGATAGTTCACAGGTTAAATTATTTACATGAAGGGGAAATCACACATTTGTCGTCAAGTCTACTTGAAATCGACTTTCCCACATGTTTAATATTATCCCCCAAATTCCCAAAAATGTCATATTAAAAAAGAGTATTTAAAAATTGTCGTATTTCTATTTTTGAAGAAGTTAAAATCAAAACTTCAAAAATTTGTGGAAATCGATTTCAAGTAGACTTGACGACAAATTGAAATCTGTTTTCAGATTTCTTATCGCTTCAATAGATCAATTGAAATGTTTGGCAAAAAAACACGTCTAAAATACTATGTCCCGTGTGTGTTAGACAAAAACAGAAAATCACGGTATCGATATCGAATCCCCTTAACAGTTAACACGTATATTTGAAAATAAATGATAAAATGTACCTTATTAGTAATTACTCTATATATATTATTTTACAATCTATGATTATATGATTATATTCTAGTCCGTTATATCTTAGTCCTCCGTGGATATTTCTAAGGAGGATAATATCGTGGATAATTAATAAGTAATAACTAATACAAGTTTTTTGATAATAGTCAAAAATAATTTACAACATTTACCGATTTACGGTGAAATACTGATATATCAGATAACATTAGACAACACCACAACTATAGTTATTCAATTGTTGGGGTTGGGCCGGTTTGGAACTGTTGGAGGATACACATTATAGCTCCATCAAACATATTTTAGTATATGGTTTCATAGGGGTAGGGAGGATATATGCTTTTGATAATTGTTCTAATAATAATTAATACAATTATTACTTTACTATCAAAATAATGAAAATGTTTATTTTTAAAAACTGTCAACTAATATGGTAAATTTATTTATTTAAAATATTGTAAGCGTTATCCTGTTTAGTATAAATCCGTAAAGAATCTAGTGGATTTCATTTATTAGATATTATATTTCTAAATATTATGGCATAGTATTACTTAATCTATAAGATTATTATAGTTTAAATGAATCAAATTCTAGGGGAGCTAAGCTCACACAGTCCCTCCTCAAATACGAACATTTTATGAAATACGTTAACTATGAACCAATTCCCTAATTAACTACTAAAACCAAATCCCTCTTTTTTTGAGTTTGGGAAAAATGGTAATTCGGTCGAAAACAGGTCTACCCAATTATACGAAGTAATATTGTTATCAAACAAAATAAAATGGCAGCGTAAGGGTAGGTACAGTCCATGTCTTAAGCATAGGTCGTCCTTACGCTACCTTTTTAATTCCTTAACGTGATCAAATTATATAGTGGGAGTACTATTGCAATAATCTAATCAACTAAGAATTTACTAGAATAATATAAATCTATAACCTTCAAATGCCATAACAATTAAATTACAAATAAAATACATATAACCTTATGATACAATAATACAATGATTGTTCTATTATTATAAAATTGTATGATTCTTATGACCCATATAAATAAATCATATTAATTGGGATTTTGATTTAGAGCATTATAAAATATTAGCTTAGCTTTAGTTATAATATAGGTATAATATTGTTCTGGGGGTGACTTAATTTTGATTGTACCTATTTTATATATTATATAATACGTATTATATAATTTATGTAAATGGACTTCCTAGTACCTATTATATTATGACTTATTCTTGAATTCTTAAATTGCGTTACTAATCGTTAATAAATTTAATTAACACATATATTTTTTTTATTTTCGGTCTAAGCTTGTGCAGTATAATGTAGTCCTATGTAGGTACACGAAACATCGTAAATCGCCCTTCTCAAGCAATTGAAAAGAAAACACTATAAAAATATATTTTGAATACAAGTAGAGGTAACTTTTGTTTAGTAATTCTTATTTTTTAACATAGCAATAATATTACACATTGTAATAAAAAATAAAATCTGGAATAGGTTTATATTATAATCGAACCAAAAATCTTAGTTTTATCTATACGTAATTGTATAAAATACCTACTAAAATACTCATATAGCCAGATAAATACCTACTATGGTACATCCATATACGGACTGTTGGAATTAGCATGACATTTAAATCAATAATCCAGATAAAAAAATATATGTGGGTAGGCTAAATATAAGGTTGCTAAATGCTTATCTTGACAAAAAAAATTTTAGCCGCACAAAAAAATTACAATAAGCACTCTTTTGTATTCCCGCTTATTACAATATAACCTAATCTGATTCGGTTACAAATTGGTTGTATTTGTCTCGATTTATTGTACTTACCTAAATACTCTGTTGTGTAATATGTTTAATACAACTTTCAATAGTTAATAATATTATAATACATTTTTGTTATACAAATATATGTATATTTAAATGTATATTTGTATATTCATTTTTATTTTTTTTTCCCACGAGGAACTTCTTTGGAATGTTAGAACTAAATATGTTAGCGGCAATGATTTAAATTCAGATATTATAATTTGTCAACAATTACAAGGCAGTCATTAGATATTAGAAACTAGACATCTTAGGAAATAATGATAATTGATAACCCAAATAATTTACATAGTTTACTTATAATAGGGTGTTTGGAGTGTTGTGTAATATACCTATAATATATTGATTAGACATTTTCGGTATTTTCATAGATAATATAAGAATGGATATTACATGCCTATACCAGTTTCATATGGGGCCATGTGCTTTTTTGGGGAAGAGAGAAAGACGATATAGGGCTTTTTTAAGGTTATATCCAAAAACTGTTTACAATATTCGTCAATTTCAAATTTGTATTTTGAATACTACGCCTGAAAATGGAAATTAGAATACTCAAATTACACTAAACTTTGTGTACATAATTAATTGTAATTAGAATAATATAGATCGTTAATTATCACTAATTAATAATTTATGTCCTATCTATTCTTCTATTATCTATGGGTATTTCCAGTTCGTGTATTACAAATATATTGTGGTAACAAAAATGATCGCCAAGCGCATCGTTGTTACCTACCTATCTAAAAACAATCGGAGATTGCTATACAAAGAGTTGGTTTGAAAAATTTTAGGAAGTACCTATTATCATAATGTACGCGACTACGCGAGTGAAATATTAATGGTAAGATCGACTTATTAAACCTGCCAGTGAGAAGAATAACTCTCCATAACATTTCATATTATTTATATTTTATAATTCGATTGTATGATCATGTTATTATTGCTAGGTAGATAACAAATATAAATTATGTTTGTATTTGTATACTTGTTTTAAATATCTAAATATGTCTATTTTGATTGACATTTGAAAACAAACATTCTCCATAATACTGTAATAATATTGTAATACCTAATTCTTATTATTTTTTTTTTGCTAGAAAGTTTATATTATGTATAGTTGTATTGATATTGCCTGAGACAGTTAGACATTATCTATTTAAGATGGATAAAAATATCTTTATTAAATTAGTCATTGTCATTAAGTAGGTATTGTTGTTTAATATTGACTAGTATTCACTAAAATGACTAAATATCAACATTGTCGCTAACATAATATATTATACAATACTTATACCTAATATATAGCTGCTTACATATATGTATTTAATAATTTAATTTAAGCTTATAATATATTTTTTACTTAACCAAATATTGTACCATCATACCTACTTTTTTTTTTTTTTAAATGTATAATTTACAATAAAAATTATTACTTATGCATCTTAGATTTTTAGTGACATTAATTAATATAATTATATAACTATATAAGTTGACTGCTGTATTCATAATATTATATATTCAGTAGGTAGGTAGGTACCTAATCTACTGTGTTAGTTACCTACTTATCTACAATTAAAATTAAATATACTGCATATCACAATTGCATATTATTATAATATTTGAATTTAATAATTACTACAACATTCTATTGCATATAGAAATTATTTAATTTTCCTCATAAGTTATAGATTTACTAGACACCTACAATACTTACCTACTAATTTAGATTGTAGATTATACAAAATTTTATCCAGTAGCGTTATTACCAGTTTTACCATTGTACTCAATTGCCAAAAGAAAGTTTTTCAAGAAAGTTGTTCTTTATTGTTTCGAGTATACTGGGTTTATGGAAGAGCGTTTCTAATTCATCATTTTTTCTTATTCTCCACTCACCGCTTAGCATATCTTTTACGGGTCCAAAAATCTTTGGTAGTATCTTTCTTTCCAGAACTAAGAGTTTTCTTCCATCACTTTTCCATGGCCATGTCTCAGCTCCATAAGTAATTACAGTTCGTATTAATGTGATGTATAATTGTATTTTTGAATCTTTTGAAAGTGATCTTGATCCCAGTAATTTCACAAGGCCATAGAGGCATTTATTTCCTGATTGAATTCTTGCCCTTATTTCTATTTCGATTTCATTTCTCTCTGAGAGTATAGTCCCTAGGTACTTAAATTGTTTTATTCTTTTAAAATTTCAGTTGTTGATGTTAAGCGTTGGATATAATAATATGGTATCTCGTCTTCCTACCACCATATATTCCGTTTTGTCTTCATTAATGTGAAGTCCAACTTTCTGTGCTGGTTTCTCCACCTTGATTTAAAAGATATCCGTCTTGTGATTCCTCCATGATCACCAGATCATCTGCATAAGCCGGCAGTCCTATGGAAGACTAATGGAATTCAACTACTTCTTGCGGTGTAATATTCATTTCCCTAATTACCTTTTCTACCATTCTACCACTATATTAAATAAGATTGGTGATATAGCATCTCCCTGTCTTAAACCCGATTTAACTAATAATGGATCTGTAATTATGTTTCTAACCCTAACTTTGACAAATGTCTCCAAAATGATTGTCTCAATTAGTTGTATAAGCTTGTCCCCAAAATGGAATTCTCTCAAGATATTTATAAGGCTTTCTCTGTGTATGCTATCATACGCCTTCTTAAAATCTATGAAAAGAACATGTATTTCTCCCTCGAATTCCCAGGTTTTTTGATATATTTGTCTTAAGATAAATATCTAGTCTGTGGTCGATCTTCCTGGCCTGAAGCCACATCGGTAATTGCCAATAACTTGTTCCGATTTTTCTTTTATCCTTGATAATATGTAATTTGAAAACTATTTATAAGCCACGTTTAAGAGGGCTATCCCACTATAATAATTTCTTCAGGTATTTTTTCTGTTGCCTAGACCTCATGAATTACGTTCCATACCCAAAATACCATTTATTCCCCTTTTTTAGAAGCTCCGACTGAATGTCATCTTCCCCAAGAGATTTATTGTTTTTTTAGTATTTTTATCTGTGATTTTATTTCCTCCAAGGTCGGTTCTTCACAGCCCTGTGACTCTCGGATTTCCTGATTAAAATGGAAGATTTCATTCGGTTCTTCACAGTTCAACAGCTTTTCAAAGTAATCACCCCATTTCTTTGCCAGTTCTTCACTTGTAGTTATTAGGGTGCCATCATCATCCCTTAGAAATCTTTCTTTCTTCTTATATCCAACCCCAGGTCAATCACTTGCTTATACATATCCCTAGTTCTGTGTGCCTTATAGTCGAGTTCTGCCATTTCTACTATATTTTGAACGTATTTTCTCTTTTCACATCTCAGTTTCTTGTAGACTTCCTTTTGGTGAATGTTGAACCTTCTCAAAGTTACTTCGTCACTGATGTCAATCAACCAACTGTGTTTTCTTCTATGCACTGCTTCTTCACAAATCCTATTGAACCACGGTTTTGGCTTTGCTACTTTTTTTCCTAACACCTTCGTTGCGGCTTCAGTTATACTTTCTTTAACAAGTCACCTACTTCAATCAAAGAACAACTTCATCACCTTCAACACAAGCAATTGCTTAAAGAAGGTGTCAAACAAATGTTCCTATCGCTTTATTGTACTTATTCACTGTTCGTTTGTAAATAAATAAATAAATAAAATAAATAAAGTGCCCATTTTTTATTTACATTTTCCTCTATATCTAGTTGTTTATTTTTAATAATATTTTTAAAACTTTCTGCATATTCCTTACATATTTGTTTGACCGTTAACTTAACTATATCAGTTCGACCTCTCTTCGTTAAATTACATTTCTTATACTTCTTAATTTTCACTCTCATCCATAAACCAACCAGTAAGTGGTCCGTGTCCATATCAGCTAACCGTAAGGTTTTTATATTCAGAATACTATTTTTGAATCTATCATTGATTAGAACGTGGTAAATTTGGTTTTTATGTTTCCATTCGGCGAGATCCATGTATATTTATGTATGTCTTTTCGTAGGAACATAGTAATTTTAACCACCATATATTTTCCTAAAGCAAAGTCGATTAGTTTAATACCATTATCATTTGTGTTTATATGTAAGCTATGGCTTTTAATAGTCAATTTGTAGCATTCTTTACGTCCTATTTTCGCATTAAAATCACCTAATACTAATCTTATATCCCCTTTCGACAAGTTAAACGTATCTTCTAGTGCTGCATAAAACATCTCTTTTGCTTCCTCTTCCTTATCCTCTGTTGGTGCCTGCACGTTAATTAGTACCATGTCAAAATTATCTGTTTCAAGGGTTAAAGTTGCATTTCAAGGATTTATATCTTTATACTCCTTTATCAAATGTATAATCGATTCGTGCACCGCAAAACCGGTTCCCAGACTATGACCATTTTCTCCGTTAAAGATGGTTGTGTGAGACATTTTGGTTGTCCCGGCGTTCTCCCATCTGATTTCTTGAAGTGCTACATACTTCATTCCGTATTTTTCTAATTCCTTAACCATGTCCAAAGTCGCACCTGGTTTGTGCAAGGATCGCACATTCCACGTACCGCACAGCAGTTCCGTTTTCCAATCGTTTTATCATATACTCTAGTCTGAGGCTTGTTGTATGAATCCTGAACGAGATCTTTTTACTATAGAGGGTTGTTGGCTTTGCGCCAAACCCCCAACCTGGAGGACCAGAATACCCCAGCCAGTTAAGGCCAGGGTATGGTTACTGCAATATACCAATGGTATACTGGGTGATGGGGGCACCACTTTCCCTACTTTATATTATATCTGTGTATAACTCGATCAGCTGTTTGGGGTCTTGGTTACCTATGATCTGAAGTCTGAACTTACGTAAAACATGAAAATGGTTCCAAGTACCAACATGATGTTGGACCCATGTTTACCATTGTTACCCACGGTAACTTACCAATAGTATATATCTTATATATTTTAATTTACAGAAAAATATTATTTCTCTTTGTTCTGAATGATGGGTGCAACAATTAGCAAAATGTGGAAGTAAGTAAGTCATTAAATTACAAGATACTTCATTAACACAAAATTATTATTTTTTCAAGAGTGCGGAAGGCGAGAAAATAAATAGCCATTACTGGCAAAACTGCAAAATATGAGCTTATTAAACAAGCTGTGAAAGATATGCTACAATCATTAAAACAAGTATGATCCTTCATTATTAGATACTTATTTTGAATATAGGTAAGTAGTATATATATACCAATCCTTGTACAGTTAATTATAACATCAGAGAGACCACAAAGAAAACTATGTGCAAAAATATCAGAAAATTTAAATGTATTATTAATATCTGAAATATTTTTCACAAAATGTATGTTATTGATAATTCAATTTGAAATGCAATATTCTCCAAAAAATTGAAATGTATTATGGAATTACAAAATATTTAAATATTTTATGATATTAAAATACAATATACAATTACAAAATATTTTTCTAATGAAGTTAATGTAATAACATTTTTATCATTTTGTAATTTGATACTTGGAGGTAATAAACTATGGAAGTGTTAAATTGAATAGTTTCCTTTTATTTTAGTT
Source organism: Macrosiphum euphorbiae (assembly GCA_949089665.1). Classification (NCBI taxonomy): domain Eukaryota; kingdom Metazoa; phylum Arthropoda; class Insecta; order Hemiptera; family Aphididae; genus Macrosiphum; species Macrosiphum euphorbiae. Next base: position 21,697,878 of record CARXXK010000002.1, on the reverse strand, counting down.
TTAATTTCATTACTTTGACTAATTATAATTAAATTTAAATTTTTAAAAAAAAAACCTTATGTATAAATTATTGAGGAATCTTTCTGTAAATTTTCTGTTGTAAAAAATGGTGTTAAATAATCATCAACCTGTGAACGAACGTGATTATGATGAATATTATTCTAATGAAAATGAATGTTGTTATGAAAATGCTATAAGATTTGTTCATTACAAAAACATAATCAATTAGAAAGACTACACAACCATTTAATAAATAAATGTTGTTTCGTAAATATCATGAGATTTATGCATTACAAAACATTTAATAACGAACTAGAAAAAGAAAAATGACTAGAAAGACCACACAACCATTTAATGAATAACAAAACATTTAATGACTGATTAGTTTACATATAGTAATAATGAATAGTGGAAAAAAAATTCCCACACTAGGAAAAAAAAGTCCCCATAAAAATGAATGAAAATACATCAAAACTGAAGAATAAATATATTAAAATTGTATTGAAAAATACATTAAAGTTACATAAAAAAAATACCGGCTGAGTGCGAGTCGGACTCGCGCACGAAGGGTTCCATACCATCAACAGCTATATTCTAGGATTTTTAGTATTTGTTTAGCAACAGAAATTCATAATATGTGAAAATTTCAACTTTCTAACTTTCATGGTTCATGAGATACAGTCTGGTGACAAACGGACGGACAGAGGAACCGTTTTACCGTACGGAACCCTAAAAATCATATAATATCATAAAAAATGTTAATTACTTACTTAAATCACATATTAAAATATAATAAAATTAAATTTAATACAAGTCCAAAATAATAAAATGTAATACAATTACCTATATAATTACAATTAAAATGCTATAAAATAATAAAAATGTAATATTATAATTAAGTGAACCTCTTTCTTATGTTATGACTTACGGCTGTTAAAAAGGGCTGTTTATAGGCAGGTATACATATATAACCTATTATTATACCAAAAACTTTATTTTAAAACTAAATAGTAGATTACTAAATTATAGCAAAAGCCAAAATTATTATCTCCGTTAGGGAACTTGAAAATGAAATATATATTTTATAATATATGGACGGTTTTAGTTAGAGGGGCGTAAGTCAACTATTGTTACTTTTCGGGAGAAGGAATAAACTAATTTTTGTCTATTTTATTGATATTATTTTTACCACATAATTATGTTTAAATACTTCATTACAATTTAGTCAGATTTATTCAATCACTTTTAATATTTAAGCAAAACTTAGTAATTTTAACTTAATTATACTTATGACTTGTGACCCTTGTCGCTATGAAGTTTATCTATTTTAAAATAAGATAATAAATTGTTAATATTGTAAATTGTAATGCATTCAATATTTCAATATAATATAATAATGTTTATTCGAATAATGTTATATTAATCACTAAAAAATTATTTTAATTTTAGAATAAAAATCTATGTTCTAATTATTAGTTAAATAACAAACAATATTAATGAAATGTATGCAATAAAACATGTACCTATTTTGTACAATTTAGTATTTTTATTTAGATAGCAATGTAGCATTTTATAATACATGATAATAAAGTATAAACTTTAAAGAATTTTTACAAAATAAAATAAAAATTATTGATAAATAGTATAAATTATAAAATATGTACTTATAGGTACGTATATAATGATCATATAACATCACAAAAAATTGACTTAAAATGTTAACGTTACCATGTATAAAATTATTAACATTATATGAAAAACAACTTGAATTCAACAAATTTAAAATTTAAATAATAAATAATATTATTAATATATATTTTAAATACTTATAACACAATAGCATTTAAATAAAATTATACCTAACAATAAAAATTAATATCTTATTCAACTTTATTTTATTGCACAAACAAAATTATAATTATTAGTTATTTAAAAAAATAATAAAATGTTATTAATAATAAATATCAAATCAGTCACTTTCTTCAGAAACAATGGCATCACTTATGTGTTATGTCTTTTGATGTTTTAAGGTTCTGGTAGAAATTATGAAAAACTTCTGGAATAAAACTTTTTTTTCCTTTATTCAAATGAATATTTACAATCTGTACAAATGGAGACAATAAGTAAAATGTTTAGCATAATGGTGAATTGACAGTGAATGACATGAAGGAGCTTCACATTAGAAGCACCTGAGTTTGAATAATTTCCTTAAAAAGTATGGATCAGGTATTGAGTAGGTCTCTTGGCCAGTTACGTTTGAGGCGTCTTGGCGGGTTTTCTGGGAGATGGTTCGAGTGAAGTTGAGCGATGAGGCAGCTGGAGTGGTCGGCCGTTTTGGAGTGGAGGCAAGTATAGAATTTGGTAGCTGTTTGTTTGATGGTAGCAATTTTTAGATCGTTGTGGAGGCTGACATTGGTAACGTACCAGGGGGCATTTACAGTCATTCGTAGGCAAATGGCTTGGAAAGCTTGGATAGTTCTGGTGTTAGCTGCTTTGCCCCTGAGGGCGATTCCGTAGGATCAAATAGGTAGGAGTAAGCTCTTGTATAGTAGTAGACAGTTAGAGGTGCTCATTTTTGATTTAAGGAGTGGTCTTAAGATATGCAGGTGGCTGTTCAGTTGTTTTCGTTTATTTTTTAGGTGCGGGCCCCAGGTGAGTCTTTCATCGAGGACTAGACCGAAATATTTTACTTCACTTGTCTGAGGTATGATTTCATTGTTGAACGTTAAGGGAGGTGGAACTCCCGGGCGAAGTGCAAATGTGACAAGAGCTGATTTGGAGTCGTTTTTTCCAAGACTTGAACCACTGGAAAAGAATGTCCAAGTGGTTTTACAGTTGGATATTTGCTTCATTGAGATCGTGGCTGGAAGAGAGTACGGCTGTGTCATCGGAGTAGGTCCCGATAAGGGTATTGTCTGAGGTTGGGATGTCTGCTGTGAATATAGTATAGAGGAAAGAGGCGATGTCACTACCTTGTGGGACGCCTGCTGAGATTTTTTGTAAACTGGAGATTGTTGTATTTATTTTTACTCCAGCGCCGGGAAGATGTTTGTGAGTTTGAATAACAAGCCTTCGTGCCATACGGTATCAAATGCCTGAGCTACATCCAGGAAAAGACCAGAACAGTATTTTTTAGTTTCGAGTGTTGAGGCGATATATTCTACTACTCTGTGCAGTTGGTGTAACGTTGCATGATTGGCACGGAAGCCAAATTGAAAATCGGGAAGGGCATTTCGCTTTAGTGCGATTGCAGTGAGTCTCTTGAGAAGGATTTTCTCCAATATTTTCCTGAGTGTGGGAAGGAGACTAATTGGTCTATAGGATTCAGGAGTGTCAGGAGGTTTTCCAGGTTTTGGGATGGTTATTATCATGGCTGATTTCCAGGTGGTTGGGAAATAGGACAGACGGAAATATAAAATATATGTGAGAAGGATAATGGTTTTTGGTGGTAGGTATTAGGTGGTAGGTTTTTAATTGTTGAGTTGTTTATGCCATCGTTGCCTGGTGATTTATTTTTCTTTAGTGTTTTAATAATCGAAAAAACTTCTCCGGGTGACGTAGGCGATGCTGGCAATGCCATTGATAGAGGTGATGAAATGAATTCTTCCACTCGTAGTAGATGAGGAGTGTCTAGTGAGATGTTGTGGGGTTTGAATGTGTTGGCTGAGTGAGTAGCCAGAAGCTAAGATTTTTCTTGAGGAGTGATAGTGAGGTTGTTGTTTTGGTAACGAAGAGGGGGGAATGACAGTTTTGTGTTTTAGAAGTTTGGAAAATTTGGTTTTTTTCCACAGCGATCCATTTGAGGGAGAGAGAGATTGGAGATGGGTAAAATATAAGTGATTTTTGTGCTTCTTAAGAGTAGATTTAAGTTTGTTGGAGTAATAGTTATATCGTTGATTATCAACCGGGTAATGGGTCCGTTGCCAGGTGTTTCGTGCACGACGTTTAAGCCAAATGAGCTCTTTTATTTCAGAAGTAGTATTTATGTTGTGATTTTCTTAAGCTGGATGAGTGGTGGAAGATGTTTGGATGGTGTCTTGAATATTCTTTGTTAGGATGCATACTGCATTGTCAATATCTTCTGAGTTTTTTAAATTTATAGGAGAGAGTTCACATGGTGATTCGGAACTTGTTCCAGTCTGTTCTGGTTTTGATGAGCGGGTTGAAGTCAATGGAGGCTTGTATTCTGAGGATGACCGGAGTGTGGTCAGAGGCTGGATTGCTTAGATTTGTGATATTAGTGTGAATATGATTTGGTAGTTTGGAAAGGAAGAAGTCAAGGAAGTCAGGATGTCTGTATGCATGAGTTGGCCAATAGGTAGGAGAGGCTGGAGAAATAATTTTGGAAAGTTTGTTTGTGATAAAGTTGAGCAAGGTACGGCATCTCGTGTCCGTTGAGCGACTTCCCCAGGCTTCGTGCTTAGCGTTGAAATCAGCACCGATGATATAAGTGTTGTTAAGTGATTAAAGATGTAGGGCTAGACTTTATGTAGGGAATTGGCAACCGGGGTGGAAGTATACTGATTTTATTGAAGTAGGTATGGAACTTATATTTACAGATGTAGCGGCTAGTTGCATGTTTTGATTTGATTTAGAAGGAGAAGGAGAGTGTTTGATTTTGGAAGAAATTAGAAGAGCAGCACCAGCGTGGACTGAATCGTCGGGGTAATTTGCTTGAAGGCAGTCGTATCAGAATATTTTAAATTTTGTGTTGGAGACTCCGTAATGAGGGCAATATCTACATTGTTTTCTTTTAGGGCGATTTGAAGTTCATTCGTATAATTGGAGATTCCGTTAGCATTCCAAAGAAGAATGGTTAGAGCGGAAAGTTTATTGGCGGCCCATTGGTATTTATGAGTTTTTCGATGACTGTTGTGAGTAGTGAAATTCATGGATTGAATAATAATCTAAACTCATTAATAAAAGAGGAGAGTTGTTCATTAATATTGCTTGAGGCAGGATGAGTGGGGGAAGGCGTATTCTGCGGGACATTAGTGTGTTCATTGATTTTCGGGAGGGGGGAAAGTCAGACTGTCTTGGTTTTTGAAGATTTGGAGAAGTAAGTGGTTCTTGAGAGTTTGAAGTATTTTTACGCCAGGAATTTGAAGGTTGGAGCTTTCGTGTTTTTATGATTCCCTTGTGGACAGAACAACTTTATAATTTGCTGGGTGCGGGCCACCGCATAAGGCACATTTGGCAGGTTCATTTCGTATTTTTTGACATAAAGAAGAGTCATGCAGTTCACCACAGCAAACGCATCTTGGTTGGTGGATACAGTTTGTACGTATGTGGCCATAAGATTGGCAATGGAGGCATTGTGGAATGTCTTTCTTGGCGTACGGTGGTTCAACTTTAATTTTTGTAAAGCAAAGTGCAACCTCGCTTTGAAGATTGCAAAGTTGACTGAATTGGGCTCTAAGTCAATTAAAAATAATGGGAGAGTCAATTTGGATTGTCTATGGCGTACATTATTTATATTTCTTGCTTGGAAACCTAGGGCTGAAAGTTCACTTTTTATGAATGAAATATCTGTCAATGGGTGAAGATTTTTAATCACTACTCTGTACGGTTTATCTTCTTTGTTCTGGAAGGATTGGTGGGGAACTTCATTTTCTTTAAGGTATTTTACAACGGCTCTCTATGAATCCGAGTTGAACGTTTGTAATTGCAGACCTTGGTAGAAGCTTTACACTCGAAATGAGAGGACTTGGTTAGTTCGTTGTTTTTAATAATAACATTATTGAAATTTAGCTCCGATTCGATGAATATCGGCGGCGGGTTTGGAGGATTGATTACGGTAGGTGACTGAGGTTGTTCACTGGCTCCGTGACCATTTGTGAATCGTCATAAGGAGTGACTAAAGAAGAGAAACGATTTGTGGAGATGAAAATGCTCGTGCCTTTTTTCGAAAGTGGAGAAGTGGTGAGACCCGGAGATCTTACGCGTTTGCCTGAGTCTGATAAGACCGTTTGCCAGTCTTGTTCATTGTCTGAGAGGTGTAAGTGGGAGTAGTCGCCCGTTTGATTTGATAACGATGTTGGTATTATTAACGTTAAAATATATCAGTATAAGTTTTTGGCAGATCCATAGAAATAGATTTTCTTCGAAACATATACTGGGTGATTCTTTTATCAAACAACACTCATTATTTCAAAAAGTGTAAATTTTTTTGAAAATATTTTTTACATAGTTTCAAGTCACTTATAAAACAACGTTTTTATTAAAAAATTATATTTTTAAATATTTTTTATCCTTATAATTTTTTAAGTTTTTTACTTTTTTGAATAACAACATAGGGTTTTAATTTTATATTCCAAAGCAGAATATTTTTCTTAGTATTTTGATACATGAAAATCGAATTTGGGTTGAGTAGTTTATGAGTTATAAGTATTTAAAGTTTAGACGAGTGGAGTGGAGTGGTTCGGGGTTACCCCGCGAAATGTTTGTCCACTTCACCGCTCGTCTAAACTTACACACACGGGAACGATGTACTACCTACTACCTCAATGCGTGAAACCACAGATATACCAGTCAAAAACACCAGTGGAACATCGCATCTCGTCTCGCATCGCAGAGTTCATTTAGTCGAAAGGCCACTTGTTCTATTTTCCGTTCGTTGTTCGTTTCACCCTCCTCTAGTTTACTGTGTGCAGTAATACGTACTCCGTATTGACAAGCTGCACACACCTAAGCCAGAGGAGTGGCCAGTAGCTGTAGTAGATTTGTGGTATCTAGTAATACGTGTACCGTATTGACAGGCTAGATACCACATCTCTCGGGAGTCGCTACCCCAGCCGCCGCCACCGTTACTGTTATAGCCGCCGCCGTTACTGTTATAGCCGCCGCTATTATTACTGCCGCCGTTACTGTGAGAACCGCCACCGTTACTGTTATTACTGCCGCCGCTATTATTACTGCCGCCGTTACTGTTAGAACCGCCGCCGTTACTGTGAGAACCGCCGCCGTTACTGTTATTACTGCCGCCGTTACTGTTATAGCCGCAGCCGCCGTTGGAGTTGCTAATAGCTGCCGCTGTCGACTAAACGTCGCGTCGTCGCTGTCGACTAAACGTCGCGTCGTCGCTGCGTAAACTTCGTATTGTCGCTGCCACTATCTGAACCGTACATTATTACTGTCATTTCCACTTGTGTGCCGACGCAGCCGACCCAATTAAGCTCTATCCCGTACCAGCATCAGAGAAATACGCTTACGGTGACAGAATCAGATTACTTGGAGAACGATTATCATCTACGTGAGTCTTTATATTATCCACCAAATAAATAAACCTAACTGTAGCTCGAAGAGTGTCTATGAATACAAAAGAATATACTGTAACATTTATTATTTAATAAAACATAAAATCTAATCTGAATAACAATAAATATCTGTAGCTCGAAGAGCATTGATGTTTAAAAGAAAATATTGTACAATCACTGATTTATTAATTGAAATTTATTTACGTGAGAATACAAACACATAATTATATACAAGTCAAATCAATTGTGTTTTGCATTCTTACAATTGGCGCCCAACTACGGAGCTCGATTCAAGAACGTGTAATTCGTACCACGAACCCCGTCTACAAAAACCTACTTCGTAATACAGCTCAAGTATAAACAAAGAAAAAACCTACTTCGTAATACAGCTCAAGTATAAACAAAGAAAAAACCTACGTCTTAATACATCTCAAGTATAAACAAAGAAAAAATCTACATCTGTTTTAAAATGGCACCAAAGAAAACTGTCTCTGAAGAAGATTTCAATGCATTTAAACGTGAAGTTGAAAGAAATAGTCAATACCTAGTAGATCAGTTATTGCAAAAAATAAATAAATTGGAAGAAAAATATAATAACACAGAAAATGAAAATAATAAAAAAATCGAAGAAGTTGAAGAACGATGTAAAATAGAAATTGAAAGAAATAATGAAGAACATCGTCAGAAAATACAAAATCTGGAACGACAAAACCAAGAAAATATCGAAAATTTAAGAAAAACATTTATTAATCCAAATACATACAATGTGAACGATGATCGAAGAAATTCAAACATTGAATTATCTAAACCGTTATTTTGGGCCAACAATAAGGATCCACATCCAATCGAATTCTTACAAAATTTGGAAGAATATTTCAAAATAAAACAAATAAATCGTGAAGAAAAACTAATTATAGTGCGAGACTGTTTAAAAAACGCAGCCAGTAATTGGTATTCAACCGTCAAATTTCAAATTAGAAATTATTTTGATTTTAGAGATGCTTTTATCGATGAATTTTGGTCGAGACAAATTCAAATACAAACATGGAGTGAGTGCCTAAACACCACACAAGTATTAGAAAACATCAAATATCGGGAGCACTTTGCAAGATGGGCATCTAAACTACGACATCTACAAGTCCCCGAACTATCGGAAGAGGAAATCATACACAACATAGCTAATCACTACCCAGGTCATTTGAGGGCAATATTACTATCCCTCCAGGACAAATCAGTAGTCAATGCTATGAAAGTACTAGGAGCTGAGGAGAGCCGAAGAAGTAAAACCCTGGTCACCACCTCAGAAAACAATTTACAAAGAAACCATCACCAGACAAATACAAATGGTGATAACCGACAATACAACAACCACCAATCAGGTCAAAGGGAAAATCAAAATACGCAGAACAATCCAAATACCAATAACAGTCAGAGAAATCAGTACCAAGGTAACCGAGGACGATACAACAATTGGGAGCATCACACGCCACCCAATAACAGTAATAGTCAAAATAACCACCAAAGTGAGTGGAGAAACCCACAACGCATTAACCAAATAAATATCGAACAGCTTAATGATAACACTACGGATATACATCGGGATAACAACCCACTACCAACACCAATAACGCACACGATAAATACTATATCTACAGGAAGTGAAAATGTCAGCCCCTATATCCAATGTGAAATCGAGGGCGAACCAATAAGATTACTCGTTGATACCGGAGCTACTATTAGCGTATTAACCAAAGAAGTGATCGATAAAATGTTACGCAGAAACAACAAGATACCAATATTTCCGGTGACGGGAGTCCAAATTAGTAACGCCGTTGGGAAAAAAATATGTAAAATTGCCAAACAAATATTCTGTCAATGTAAAATAGGTGACAAATTCGTATTCAATAATTTCATACAAATTGAAAACCTCAATGAACGCGGTATTATTGGAGCTGATATACTAAAAGAATATAAAGCACGAATCAATTTTGAAAATAAAACTATTAAATGGGAGATTGATAAGGACATATTAATTACACCATTTTCGGAAAAATGCAATATCAATATTCCACGACACACAAATATTAACAACATTGCAGTTACCGAAGAAGACGACATAGGTGACAAAAAACACGAAGAAAAAGAAAAATGTGAACAACTTATTAAAAAATATGAACAGATATTTTCCAATGAACCGGGCAGAATAAAAAACTTACAATGTCAGATCAAGATTCGGGAAGGGGAACCAATACACCAAAGACCTTACCCGATACCAATGTCGAAATTATCAAGAATGGACGACGAAATCCAAAGGATGCTGAACTTAAATATAATTGAACGATCTACATCACCCTGGTCGTCACCTATAGTCGGCGTCGAAAAAAGAAACGGCGATATACGACTATGTCTGGACGCACGAAAAATTAATCAACGCATAATACCTGATAGGGAATGCCCTACAAACATTGAAGAAATTTTAATGAAGTTCAAGGGGACCAAATACTTGAGTTCAATCGACCTAACTTCCGGCTATTGGCAATGTGAGCTACGCTCAGAATGCCGTGAAATCACCGCGTTCCTGTACAGGGGACGAAACTACCAGTTTCAAGTATTACCTTTCGGACTTGTCAATTCAGTTGCGGAGTTCCAGAAAATGTTGGACTCCATTGGGACCAGAACTCCTACAATATATGGCCATCTATGTTGATGACATACACATTATGTCAAAAACATTTCAAGAACATATGCAACACCTAGAAGCGATATTTAAAAGGTTTTCAGAATACAACGTGAAAATCAACATAAAAAAAATCACATTTCTTACAACCACAAATCCTATTTCTGGGGCACATCATCTCCGAAGAAGGCATCATGATGGATCCCGAAAAAATAAAGACTATCCAGAACTTCCAACCACCGCATAATAAAAAACAAGTACAGTCATTCCTCGGATTCATAAACTTCTATCGGAAGTATATTAGAGATCTGTCTGAATTCACGGCTGTATTGAGCAAACTGTTAAAAAAACACAACCCATGGGTATGGGGAAAAGAACAACAAGATGCATTTGAACAAATCAAAAATCTATTCTTAGAAGATATCATAATTCAATATCCGGATTTCACCAAACCTTTTTACCTATCAACGGACGCCTCTGGGACACATATAGGGGCCGAATTATTTCAAATCAACGCAGAAAACAAACATCAAACCTTATTATTTGTCAGCCGAACACTGAACGAAGCTGAACAACGCTATCACACTACAGAACTAGAACTATTAGGTATCGTTTTTGGTTGTAAGAAGTTCCGAAACTATATATTGGGCTATCCAATCAACGTAATGACAGATCATCAAGCCCTAGCATTCTTACATAAATGCCAGTTATTAAACAGTAGACTTGCTCGTTGGTCAATAATTCTCCAAGAGTACAACTTAACCATTATACATATCCCGGGGAAAGAAAATGTTGGTGCAGATACTCTAACCAGGTATCCACAACACCCTGATGAGTGCGAAAGAACTAAATGTATTAACCTCACATTGAATCGACTTATGCTGATCGATTATAGTGACAAGTTACAAAAACAGTTTTCAAGATTTGGCGAACTACAACAACAAGATCCTAAGCTAAGAAACCTAAGACATCAAGTAACAAAAAAACCCCAGGAACGGTTCCTAATACACAAAGGTATACTATTTTCTATAGGAAAAAATAACAAGTACCGGGCTATGGTACCAAGTGTTATGAACCAACAGCTTATTCAAGAAACCCATGAACACTTCGGACACGCAGGGACATATAAAACATATGAAGTGCTCCGACATAATTACCAACTGAAGAATATGTATCGAGCAGTGAAGCGCATTACCAAATCATGTGACCTGTGTCAACGGAGCAAAATTAATAATCAACTGTTAAGGGGACCAATACTATCCAATATACCAGAAGGACCAAGACATACGGTTTCGTTGGATCTGATGGGACCACTTCCCAAGGGGCAGTTTGGTGCAAAATATATATTGGCAATAATTGATATTTTTTCTAAATATTTCAAATTATACCCACTTAGGCGAGCCACTACAGAAAATATATTGAAAAAAATAACAAAAGATTATATGCCAAAGTACGGACCGGTTAAGCAAATACTGACCGACAATGGTACTCAATTCAACAATACCAAGTGGTACGATCAGCTACAATGCATGAGAGTGAAACCATTATATACTACCACATATCATCCTGAGAGCAACCCCGTGGAGAGAGCTAACAGGGAGATCGGTAGAATATTGAGAACATACTGCCACGCCAAACACACTAGTTGGGTACAATGGCTACACACAATCGAATTTTGGCTCAATAATACAACGCACGAATCTACAGGATACACACCTCAACAGATTATGTGTGGAACCCGCCATAAGCTTACGATTGACAAATTAATAGATTTCACAAAAGAAGCGGACACAACTTCAGAGATGATCATATGCGAATTAGTGAAGAAACGTTTGAAAAAATGCGCCCAACAAAGAAATCAAACCAAAGATAAGAACAAAAGATTTATCACTTATCAACCAGGACAACAAGTGTTAGTCAAAGAACATCGGTTATCATCTGCAGAAGATAAAACTATACATACATTTTTCCTACTGTATCGTGGACCATATGATATAGTTGAAGTAAGAGGAAATAACACCGTTACAATCAAATTGGAGTCAGGTCAAACGCAGATGCACAATATGAAAAATGTCAAACTATATGTTCCTCCAGACCCCGGAGAGGGCGGCATGAACATCAACCACTAGTCAACATACTGGAAAGATGTCGACCACCTGTGCCAATAAAATAATCATAATCATCTTTTTGTTTATTTTAGGTGGTCTGATATCGCGTTTACGATGGCACACCCATGGCCCATTGAACCCCGTGAAAAACAATTGCTACTACGCCGATTAAGGGACAAGTACAGCCGATTATTTGGACCCGAACATCTAGAAGCGGATATGGTAGAAATATTAAAACCTGAACAGAACAAGACCAGTATTGCCGTCAGCAAATATCATGTACAGAAAATCGAAATTAATAGTAAACCGAAAAAAACAGCACAGCAACTCAAGATCGAAGCCCAGTACGAACGTAAGAGATCGGCGCTCAGAACCAGGTATAAACTAGAACCCACTTTTACTATGCCTGATACTATAACAGCGGTGCCGATTGTCAAAGATCCACACGAGCAAGAAGAGGTAGCAGCCGACACCACCGAGAACGCGCCGGCATCTGAAGATATTCCAATAGATCAGCCAGAGGGATCAGAAATTGATTTGGAAATTATGATAAACCTCGAAGAGAAACAAGACATCGAAGGGATTGAAGACATTCCTCCGATAGCACCAGTCATCAGTAACCGCGAAAGGAAGAGGTTATTATGGCTGTCCAAAATACCAAAAAAACACTGAAGCAAGCAACTCAAGTTTGAAGTATAAAATTATTTTCCAGTTCTATTTTAAAAACTAGTATCTCAGAAAAGGCATCTGAGGATACATAAAAGATTTACATTTATTTTTATTTTTTTAGTTCCCTTTCTTATTAATTTTTCATATTATCAAAAAAAAAAAAAATAAATAAATAAATATAAAAGGGGACTATGTAACGAGACAGAATTATGTCAATTGCGAAACAACGCGCGCGCTCTAGGAGTGCGTACATGCGCGACGTACTGAATGCACGTGGTAGTACGGCTAATTGATTATGACTTTAAAATACTATAGAACCATACTGAAGTTAACTGGAGCTTCTTAACTGTTAAAAGAAATCGCTTATACTACCAGCGAAGCTTATTAAGTCTCCGATGGTAAATTTCATAATAATACGTTGTCATCAATACGTAATGATAAACTACCTAGAGTGCGTGCGGGTGCACTCACTCTTCGGTAAGGATAATCATCTTGAACATATATAATTCCGAAACTTCCAATATAATAAAAAACTATACTAACAGATTCGTCACCACTCATGCTGCAAAAAACTTGCAGCCGCCCACATTCGAGAAGATACCTAAACAAACGAAAATCGCCGTGGTATACACACACGGGAACGATGTACTACCTACTACCTCAATGCGTGAAACCACAGATATACCAGTCAAAAACACCAGTGGAACATCGCATCTCGTCTCGCATCGCAGAGTTCATTTAGTCGAAAGGCCACTTGTTCTATTTTCCGTTCGTTGTTCGTTTCACCCTCCTCTATAGTATAGCCATCGTAAGAACGCTACTCGTTCGCGCATCCAAATGACCGAGCTCCGCAGTTTCGTACCCAAGTTTCTCCCACTCTACCATCTAGTCGCCACCGTAAATAGGCAGTAGTGGCAGCGACAGTAGCGATGGCTGCGACAGTGGCGGCGGCCAGAGTTGACGGCGGCCAGCGTTCGGGAAGATTTAGTGGTGGGAATGCGCGAGATCGGATGAATTTTGGTCGCCGCCCAGTAGCGTTCTTACGATGGCTATACTATAGTTTACTGTGTGCAGTAATACGTACTCCGTATTGACAAGCTGCACACACCTAAGCCAGAGGAGTGGCCAGTAGCTGTAGTAGATTTGTGGTATCTAGTAATACGTGTACCGTATTGACAGGCTAGATACCACATCTCTCGGGAGTCGCTACCCCAGCCGCCGCCGCCGTTACTGTTATAGCCGCAGGGCCGGCGCAAGCAATTTTTTATATGTAGGCAAAGATCAAAATTGCCGCCTCTTATTTTATTATAACTTACATAGATAAATGTCATATTATGTAGGAGCAAAAAAATTAAAAACTTTTTACACTTGTCAATTATTAAATAATAAAAAAGAAATTACTAAATTACATGGATTGTTTGTAAGGTATTACAATAGTTATTATGAAATACAATATTTAGTTATAATTTTTAAAAATGTATTTTTCTTGCTTTTGCTGACGCAAAATCTTTAACTAAATCGTCAATGTCAAGATCATTCGCAATTTGATTTTCAATTGAAATTATTGTCAATCCAACTAAACGATCCTGTGAAATTTGTGATCTTAAGTAGTTCTTTACAATTTTTAATTTTAAAAAGCTTCTTTCAGCTGAAGCTGCAGTTACTGGTAATGTTAATAAAATTCTTAGAGCTACGTATACATTAGGAAATAATTCTATTAATTTGTTTTCACATATAAATTGTAAAATTGCTTTTGGATCATTTTCATTTTTCAAATGTTTTTGTAATGTATTTATTTCTTCACAAAGTTCGACAGAATTTATATCAGAATTTAAACCGTCATTTGAAGAAAGTGCTAGCTAAAGATCTTTACAACACTTCATTAAATGTTCATAATTATTGACATTAGAAATATTATAAAGAAATGAAAATAATTTACTATGGTCTTCAAGTTGAATAAATCGGTCATTTATTGATTGGAGCATATTGTCTAATATTTGATGAAAAAAATTTATTTTGAAATTCTGTTTAGGATCTGTTATAGGAGTATCACGAGATTCGTAATCAAAATGAGTTTTTCTACGTCGAGTTCGAAATTGATTTAACGAAAAACTATCTTGTACACCAAGTTCATTTGCTAAGTAACTTGCTTGTGTAAGTATTTTTTCAAAATTTTCATCACTACGATATTTTTGTAAAAATATTTTGGTATTGTTTATCTGATTGATTGATTCGATAATATTTAATGATATAGATTGTAATAGTTTACTAGTGACATTAATTTCGCATAATAAATCATACCAAATTACTAAACTACATAAAAATTTGAAACTTATTAATTTTTCAGCTATACCTTTAGCTTCAGAACGACTTCGAACGCCAGTTACACTCGTAAGTGAAGTGTCTTCTGATATTTCTTCCAGTGCATCATAAATTTCAGCAGTTTGAAATCGAATTGGTCGAATAGCGTCTATTCTACTAGACCATCGAGTTGCACTTAATGGTTTTACAGTAAGATTTTTAACATATTTACGAAAAACATCCCATCTCTGTGTTGATGCTGAAAAAAATGTATACATTTCTTGTATAATATCAAAAAATGAAACTGCATCTAAACAACAATTTGCTGAATCGTTCAAAACCAAATTTAAAGAATGTGCATTGCATGGCACGTAAAAAGCTCTTGAATTTAGATTTCGAATTCTAGCTTGAACACCATTTTTATATCCACGCATATTAGCCCCATTGTCGTATCTTTGGCCTCTCATGTCATCTAATGAAATATCTAATTCTCTCAGTTTTTGAAGAATAACTTCAGTCATATTTAAGCCAGTAATATTGTAAAATTCTATAAAACCGATAAAGTGTTCATTTATAGAAACGTGTTCTATTTTACTTGTGGTTTCGTTTTCAGTAGTTGAGACGAATCTAACTATGACAGTCATTTGTTCTGTATGATTTATATCTGGTGTACAGTCTAAAATGATTGAATAATATTTTGCATTTTTTAATGCAGTTATGATGCGAGATCTTATTTTATTCGCCAATAATTGAATTATTTCATTTTGGATGTCTTTTCCTAAGTAATGACAATGAATTTCTTGAGATGATATTCTTCTTATGTGTTCTTTCATTACTGGATCAAATTTACTTAAAAATTCAATAAATTTTAAGAAGTTACCATTATTGGAAGTATTAAGTTTATCTGATTTTCCCCGAAAAGCCAAATTTTGACTGCTAAGTGTTTTTATTAATTCTATAATTCGCCTAAGTACATTTTTCCAATGTTCTGTCTCAATTTTTAAATTAGCTTCATTGATATTATCGATAGTTTTTCCACGTTTACACCTTGTTTCTAATTCTTTCCAATTTTGATATGCCTTTTTATGAGAATTTGACGTCTCGTGTCTGTTCAATATATTTGATATATTTTTCCAATCATTATTACCATTGGTTGTAAGAGATACTACTCCAATATTAAACAATTTGCAGCAAAAACAAAACACAGAATCACTTGATTTAGAATAAATTATCCAAGAACGTTTAATACGTTCACCATTAGGTAAACGTCGAAAATAGTGAAAAGATGAAAATAATCTACCACTAGTGTTTATAGGAAATGTTTCCATATTTATTTGACGAGGTCCACACTCTATTAAATAAAGTCTTAATTTTTCATCGATAGAGGGCCATTTATTAGGGTCATCAAAATCAAGAGACTTAAAATTGGTGTACTTTTCATCATAATCTTTTTTTTTATTGTCAACTTCGCCCATACTTAGATCTTCAATATTTTTATTTCCACTATTTTCTTCACTTATAGTACTTATAGCAATCTCTTTCTTGTTTTCATTTTCAGAGTCAAAATCAGCTTTTCTGCAGTTTATATCATGTATATCTTTAATATTTAAATTGGCACTATTCTTTTCAGTTATATTAATCTCTTCTTTACTTTCATTGTCATGTTCTTTTTTTTTATTGTCAACTTCGCCCATACTTAGATCTTCAATATTTTTATTTCCACTATTTTCTTCACTGTCATCAGTATCATTATCATTAATAACATTTTCTTGACTATTTTGTTGACAACATTTCAGTAAACTACCTTTTTGTTTAACTAAATCTTTCTCCCGTGCTAGTCTTTTCTTTAAATATTGCTAACCTGATAATCGTTTACGCTTTTTTATGTCATCAGCCATAATATCTGAATAAATAAGATAATAATTAATTAATATTATTTTATTTTTTAATTATTTAACATAAACTCCATACAACAACGGACAAGAAAAACTAATTATAATATAACAGTATTACATAGTTAATTAACCACTAGTTAACAAAAAGTCTATTATTTGGTCTTTTTGCATTTTTAAAATAATTACAAATACAATAAATATCAGATAGAAGATGTTATGCCTGTAGTTAACGTGTTCTAATTTATTAAATAAATAAAAATACATTCAATTATGAAGAAGACTAAGAACGACGCGCGATACGGCAATATTATTTACTGTCGTGAACTGTTTCAATAGCGTCTATAATACGCAGCTTATTCTCCCTGGCCCCCTCCGGCCATCCGTCAAACCATAACCTAACCATTTTACATAATATTATGATTGAACTGTCGGGCGGTAGTTTCACTATAACGGCGACCGTATACTATTGAATAATTTACGCGCTATAGGTACCAATAATGATTAACAGTAAATTAAAAATATATTATATTTATATTACTTACCTATTGTGTAATAAAGTCTTGATAGATGTATATCGTATATGTCTTGATTTATAAAAAAATTATATTGTTGAGCTCAATAAAGAATGTACCTACACTAGTACACTACACTGTACAGTGAGAGTGAATGACACACAACAGTCTCCATTTGCAAAAACGCTAATGGAATTATTATCGATTAAATTGTAATGGCTCAACATGCTTTGAGACGTTATCGCAATTCAGGGAAAAATGATCTGTATTATTTTTATTGAATATTGTTTTGGAGTTTTATCGATCTACACAATATGTTTGTATATTGTATTTTGGAATTTGTTAAAATCTAAAATAAACGTGAAAAATAAGATATTTGATTTTTTCTTATATGCCGCCTCTATAAAGTTATAAATTTTGCCGCCGTAGGCTTGTGCCTACGTTGCCTACGCCTATAACCGGCCCTGTATAGCCGCCGCTATTATTACTGCCGCCGTTACTGTGAGAACCGCCACCGTTACTGTTATTACTGCCGCCGTTACTGTTATAGCCGCAGCCGCCGTTGGAGTTGCTAATAGCTGCCGCTGTCGACTAAACGTCGCGTCGTCGCTGCGTAAACTTCGTATTGTCGCTGCCACTATCTGAACCGTACATTATTACTGTCATTTCCACTTGTGTGCCGACGCAGCCGACCCAATTAAGCTCTATCCCGTACCAGCATCAGAGAAATACGCTTACGGTGACAGAATCAGATTACTTGGAGAACGATTATCATCTACGTGAGTCTTTATATTATCCACCAAATAAATAAACCTAACTGTAGCTCGAAGAGTGTCTATGAATACAAAAGAATATACTGTAACATTTATTATTTAATAAAACATAAAATCTAATCTGAATAACAATAAATATCTGTAGCTCGAAGAGCATTGATGTTTAAAAGAAAATATTGTACAATCACTGATTTATTAATTGAAATTTATTTACGTGAGAATACAAACACATAATTATATACAAGTCAAATCAATTGTGTTTTGCATTCTTACAACTAGATATGTCTTCTGGTAATTTTTTTAAATAATTAAAAAGGCATGAACTAATATCATTGTGCGACTTATACCACACATAACAAGAAGCGTTTGACGTTTTACAGTTATGAATTGTCAAATTATAGGTCCATAACTGCCTATTGTAAAATGATACAGAATTTTTTAATTGAGGAGTGGGGAGGTATTGCTGTAGATCAAAAGACAATACACATGTGTCAGTTGATATTGTTGTAATGTCATTTCGTTTAGTTTCATGTGCCTCTTCTGCTTCCTCTTAGTGTTTATTTTTCTCTGAAGTAAGATTAATTCTTTGTTCGTGAGATATACTGTTAGAAAGTTGAATTTTAAATCTATCACATTGTGCACATGTGTCCGTTTTAAGACTTTTTTCCTTTAAACCTGAAGACTTAATATATTTT
This sequence comes from Macrosiphum euphorbiae, assembly GCA_949089665.1. Classification (NCBI taxonomy): domain Eukaryota; kingdom Metazoa; phylum Arthropoda; class Insecta; order Hemiptera; family Aphididae; genus Macrosiphum; species Macrosiphum euphorbiae. The sequence continues at coordinate 21,678,992 of CARXXK010000002.1, read as the reverse complement.
TCGTATAGAGATCTACTAACTGGTTTTTCAACGGTTAGGCTGTACTCATCATATTATGCTCTTTGTAATGTGAAATGTGTTGGCAGATATTTTTTTTTTACTGTTTTCGACAATAATGGCTCTCATAAGACGGTGATTATAAATGTGATAAATTACCAATTTTATTTCTTCAGGAGATTTTTTGTTATTTGGAGCTATTCTTCCCCTTTTATCTGGCGAACTTCTGTTAGCAGGTGAACTTAATTTTTATAACAAATATTTCTAATACATTGATGTTTCACCAAAAATATTTAAAAAGCAAGCTTTACACACAGTCACAAGGTTTCCATCTATTGGAACAGAATAATGATAGTAAATAAATAAAACTATATTTCTTATAAGTTATAACTATCACAATGAGTGAAATAAGTTGGAAAATTGTATTGTATCTACGATCTACCAGAATATTACTATCGTAAAAATAAAATTATATTGTATATTATTATTATTATTATTTTATTAGGGTTAAAGGCTTCGAAAACTTCGGTCATTAGCCTGGGGTCCTGCCTGTACCAATTTCTTAACACGTGTGTATGTGTGACAAGGATTTTTCATTAGATATCCCGGGAACCAGATTGTCACCCATCCAGGAGCTAGTGACACTGACCAGTGCGAACACGCAGAATTGGTTTCGTAACTGAATGACGAATGCACAAATCGCTCCTCATATTATTCTATACTTAAATACTTTTATTATTATATTGTGCTTATGCATTTTGTTGTTTGTTTATCAGTTGAATAGTTGGAAAACCGTAAATGGCTATACCCGCATGGACGAAGGCAGCCTCCTCGCACACTATTACACTTTTACATTGTCATATTATTCCCATGGTTTATTATAACTGATCACTGATTAGACGTTTTCTATGAGTTTATTTTACACTTTTGCTGTTGTTTTTTTTTTTAATTTTTCATTTACCTACGAATTACGAATTATGAATTGACGTGTTAATTTAAACAAAATATAATATTAAAGTCTATAGTTTATATTCGCCACACGGTGTGCGCCTAACTAAGCAGACTGCAATTTTTTTTTTCGTTTTTTAATTATTATATTCGGTTAGTACAAACTTCTGTTTTCATTAATATTGTATAGTAACTAGTAACTAGTAACTGCTAAATCTCGTGCCAAATGACTTAGGTAAGCTAATTAAATACAGAAAATTAAATACATATTATTTTTTTTGGATTTTACATCATTAGGTGCCTATTTGATTTTATAAATATACTTATCTATTATGTAATTACAATTTTATAAGTACCTATCTACTATATGTACTATAGTAAATACATGCATTATGTATAGGTATGTTACAAGTCGGTTGACCGTAGCCTCGTACTTGTAGAGTTTGTAGGTAGATTTAGTAAATAAAGTACACACACACACGTTTACTATTCAATTAATAAAGTTTATTGCGTTCTGAACATATGCAGACAATGGCACTCTCCATTCTCCACTCCTTGTCTTACCATCTTAACGTTCCTTATATCTAAACTTATCTAGGACAATCCCTCCTATATAAAAGTGCTTACTTGCAGTTTTCGGGATTGTGCCTGTTTACACTAATTTACAATAATCATTTTATTTCATAATTCTAAATGTTTTACAAATACTGCTACATCCTTACTTACTTCCTATGTTTAATAATACTAATCCATAACACTCCCCTTGTTGAATAAATACTCATGCCCTCATGAGTTAATTTTCTTATTACATTCTTTTTTTTCCTTTTTTTAAAAAAACAAATATTTTACACATTCATAAATCATTACATAATTACATCTTAAATCTACTTAATTTCTACGCATTGTATGTCGTCTACTGATTTTGTATTGATTAATGCTTTAATATAATTCATTGACATTTTATTTTGCTTGTATAGGCTAAAACTTATCTTACTTATTACAATTATTAACACTAATATCCCTATACCTATTCCTATTGTTACGTATGTTATATTAGACACAGTTACATATTCTACACTATTATCTACCTGTGACTTTAATAATAAATCTAATTGTTTTGCGTTATTTGCTAATGAATGAAAATCAGGGTTGTATGAATTATTCAGTTTTGGAAAATCATCCTCTATCCTACTGGTGTGATATTGTTTCATATTCGCCGTTATGTTCACCCTTGGAATGAAATCATACGATGTTTTCGTCACTATCGATCTGGTGGGGGTTAGCTCATATTCTTTCGTTATCGCATGACACGGATACGTCAGAGAGATTGTACCTGTGTTTTTCAAGGTTTGCAACACTGGTTCTCCCCTCGCACAATCTATGTTGATCGTCGCTGGTTGCTCTGCTGTGTACAACCAAACATTCTCATTATCTAATTTGTGTATTACTAATTTTTGAATGCGTGTAACTTTTATTTCACACACTTTCGGTATTACATCTCCATCCTGACTACTAAATAATTTCGCTTCACAATTGTCCGTTTCTTGAATATAGTGCGTCTGTGTGTTCGAACAAATATAATATTCTTGCATATGTATACATTTGCTTAACTCTATGTCATCCATGTATATTGAGTACACATTATCCTCGGACATGGCTAAGTATTTGTTCGTTGGTTGAATTAACGCATATACTGACTTTTTCTGCTTTATAGGCAATGGTATTGACTTGTATAGGCGGTACTCTCTTGTGTCGACTATCGGAATGGCTATTATGAATATCAATGTATCTGCTACTCTTATTACTTGTAAGTTACTCATTTTCATTAACTTATGTACATTCTGTATTGTGACTTGTTCAGCGAAGTTCTCTCTCGAATCTAATTGTATTCTCACTTGTTGCAACTCTGCTAAAAATTTGTCGCTGAAATAATGCTAGAATGCATATGACCTACTTGTGCTGTATTTACTATTGCCACTAGATTGTGAGTTTGGAATGAATGTTGTGTTAACAATACATTTAACTCCTCAGTTTGCTCGTTCATTATCTGTCTAACTTCCATTTCATTTATTCTTTTATCGGCTCTGTTCGCTGTATTATGCAACTTATTTATATTATTTATTATCGCCGTTTCGCTTTGTTGTATTTTCACCATTTCTTTGTCCACTTCATGTACTGTTGACTGTACTATCCGCGTTTGCTGTTGCATATCGTGAATGACCCTAACTTGTTTTTCGCTTATTTCGCTTATTTTCTTATCAAAAAATTCATAATCTTCGTCCGAACATATTCCAAATAACGTTTTTGATAATCTACCAATTCCGTTTATCAATCCTCTTCTATAGCGTTCGTTTCTACTAACTGCATAGTTTATCTGTTATCGCGTTTTCTCTATGTCATGGATATATGATGTTGTTGTTGTATTAAATTGCTCGCATAAATACGACCAAATTACAAAGTGTTCTACTGGAACAATTTCTGTGTTTTTTGCAATTTTTAAACAATGTTTTACCGTTTCCTTTTGAAATTTCTTAATTTGTTCAAAATTATCATCATACGTGGTTAAATTTACATAGACTGATAATTTCCACTTCGAATTTGTTGTTTTTATTTTTGTCAAATGATTAAAAAAAATTCCTGATGGTGATTCAATTTCTTTTATCTGATAATTTTCTGTCAAATTTGTTGCCATGATAGGTTGTAAGATTGATATCCTGTAATAATAAGATATCATTGCTTTAGGTACTAGTTTAATTTTTTTTTTTTATATTTTATTGATTACATAGTTTTAATAGATTTCTATGTACTTTAATTAATTTTTTCCCTCTCATGATTGTTACATTTTCATTATTATTTATTTCTGCTATTACATAATATGGTCCTAACCATTTTTGTGCTAATTTATTTTTTTGTTGTTTTTCCATAAGCCATACTCTGTCATTTATTTTTAGCCTAAGTGGATTAACTTTATTATCATATCGACCTTTTGTATTTTCTTTTGTATTCACTATCCGTTGTTTTTCAATTTCATAAGACTGTTGAAATTTTTGCTTAATCTCATAATTATAATCCTCATAATTGTACCTAGGTTTGGGTGTCTTCTTTAATGATGTAGGTATTTTCCCTGGAAATCCATAAAGTAGTTCATACGGTTGGAATTTTGTTGTCTCATGCTCTGTTGTATTATATACATACATTGCATATGGAATGAATTCATCCCAATTTGCAAAATCTTTGTCGACATAATGTCGCAAATAATTCCCTAATGTTGAATGACTTCTCTCTAATGCTCCATTACTTTGTGGTCTATACGGTGTTGTGTTGAACTTAGAAATTTTTAATAGTTTACATACCTCTGAAAAAATTTTACTTAAAAACTCTGTTCCCTGATCAGATACTATTGATTCTGGAATTCCATGTATACAAACAAATGAGTTCACAAAACTATGCGCTACAGTATTAGCTTCATGGCATACCATAGGTGTCGCAATGCTAAATTTTGTTAAATCATCTTGCATTGTCAGTACATATTTATTCCCTTTGTGTGTAATAGGAAGTGGTCCTACTATGTCCATAAATATTTTTTGGAATGGCTTGTCTGCCGTGGAAGTAATAACCATCGGTTGCTTTGTATGCTTATTCGAAGTTTTATTCTTTTGACATGACTGACATTTTTGTACATAATCTGTTACTTCTCTTGACATTCTTGGCCAATTATACCGTTTTTTAATTTTTTTTATTGTATTTGAAATCCCTCTGTGTCCTGCCAAAGGATTCTCGTGCATTTCTTTGATAATAATTCTTTTTTCTTGATCCGTAAGTTCATTCGGTGTAAATATTTTGATTTTTATACTAGTGCCTTTAAACAAATGTCTTATCATTATTCTTACTGTTGCCCAATCGAGCTGAAAAATTTGATCACCTGTTTTTGATACTGCTAAATCTGTAATTTGATTGTTTAAACAAAATGTTTTTAAATTCTGTAGACAATTATACATATTTTCGTAAGTAATTGGACTTTTTTCTTTCTCTGATAAAATCATATATATTATATAACGATTACCTTCTTTGAAATATACTAAATCTGTAACTTTTTTATTTTGATTACTTTCCAGGTTCCCGAATCGTCTTCGGAATTCCAGTGCCAATTCTTCTTTTAACGTCAATTCCCGTGATACATAATGTACGAGATGTGAATGTTCGTCTTCAAAAATATCACCTGCTACTTCTATAATATTTAAGTTTTGGACTATATTTGTCTTAATATACTCCATATATTCATTATATGTTGCACTGCTTACTACTTGTTCCCCTTCTATTTGCATAATTTGTGGTATTCTACTGAGAGCGTCAGCATTAGTATTTAATAAGCCTGGTTTATAAATGATTTCGTACTCATACTCCTCCATTGCTAATCTCCAATGCATCAACCTTGATCCTGGATTCTTGTGATAAACCAACCATCTAAGAGGCTGATGATCTGTCAATATATAAAATTTTCTTCCCAGTAAATATGGTCTTCATTGTTTTAAGCTCCATACGATACCTAATAACTCTTTTTCTGTCGTACCATAATTTTGTTCTGCTTTATTCAGTACCCTTGATGAGTATACGATTGGTAAATCTTCCCCTATTGGACCTTGTGAAAGAACTGATCCAATTGCAAAGTTACTTGCATCGCACGTTACATTAAATGGTTTATCGAAATCTGGATAACTAAGAATAGGTTCACTCACCAACGCATCTTTTAACGTTATAAATGCCTGTTGACAAAGATCTGTCCAATCATACAGTGTATCGTTTTTCAACAATATGGTTAATGGTTTTGCGATCTTACCATAATTTTTTATAAATCTACGGTAATATCCTGATAGTCCTAAAAAACTTTTCAATTGTTTTTGGTTCTTTGGTTCTGGAAAATTTTTTACACTCAAAATTTTTGATGGATCTGGTTTCAATCCTTGTTCTGTGATAATATGACCCAAATATATAACTTCGTGACGCAAAAATTCACATTTCATAGGTTGTACCTTTAAATTATAATCTCTGAACCTTTGGAAAATTTCCTTTAACTTTTCACTATGATCTCTTAAATCATGAGCATATACAATAACATCATCTATATATACAAATGCTTTTATTCCATTTATTCCTAATAACACCGTGTTCATTAATCTTTGGAAAGTACTCGGCGCTCCTTTTAATCCGAAAGGCATTTTAAGAAACTCATAATGTACTTTATCTGTCGAAAATGATGTCTTAGCTCTATCATCTGCATGTACCGACACCTGATGGTATCCGCTCGCTAAATCCAAGGTCGTATAGTATCTAGAATTGCCTAGTTGATCCAAAATATCATTTATATTAGGAATCGGAAACACATCTCCGATCGTAATATTATTTAATTTCCTGAAATCTACACAAATACGAAATTTTTGTTTCCCTGAACAGTCGACCTTCTTTGGTATCACTATTAACGGGGCGTTCCAAGGTGAAGTACTCTTTGTAATGATTCCATCTTTTTCCATTTGATCTACCTGCGTTGATATCTCTTTTTTGTGATTCTGTGGTAACCTATATGGTTTAATATAAATCGGTTGAATATCGGGTGTTGTTCTGATTCGATGTTGTATTGCTGATGTCCCGTCCAACCTGTCACCTTCTAATAAAAAAACATCTGAATATTGATTAAATATATTTCTTAATGATTGGTATTCTTCCTTATTGAGATGCTGCAATCTTAACGACTTCTCCAATAACTGTAACCGATTTTCATTATTCCGACCTTCTGCATTTTTAATACACACTTGTACGTTCGCTTCTTCAAATTTCTCATATAATAAATTATTCAAATCTACTGACTGTAACTTAATAGAATTTTCATTTTGATTGACAATTTTTGTTAACACTTGCCGATTCTTCACTTTAGTAATTACATTACCACATTGAACTCGATTTTGCAATACTTGTGAGTATATAATCACTGTATCATTTTCCTTTATTCTATTATCTGTGATTTTTACTGGAATTATCATTTCCGATCTCGGTGGTACTACTGCAATGTCTAAATTATCTATATGCGGAATGTCTTGATTCACTACTGTAAAATTGTCTTCAGTAAGTGTTGACGTTATTTCATTTTTTGCATAATCAATTGCTATCTTGTTATCCTCTAAAAACTCTTTACCTAAAATTCCATCATGAGGTATTGGAAAATTATTGTTAACAACTTGAAACCTTACTTGTCTTTTTTCTTCTCCAAAATTTACCATTATATTTACTGACCCAATTGTGTTCACAAAATATTCATTAATCCCTTTTAATCGATATAAAATTTTTTCGTTAACTTTTACGTCGTCTTTTAATGACAATAATTTTACTATATTTACTTCGCTACCAGTGTCAAGTAAAAATCTTGATTTCTGATTAACGAATTCCCTAGCTTGACATATAATGTGATCTTTAAAAAGTTGTGCCTTTAATTTAAATGATCTTGAAATGTTACGGCTGTTACTTTGATTTCCTGGACCGATCGTTCGCCGTTCTGAATCGACCCTGTCTCGTTTCCCGAAGTTGATGGTTCTGTCATTGAACTTGAATTCGCTTGACCAGCTCTTTTTTCATTGTTATATTTTAATTTCCTGCATACTCCAACTTCATGACCTAGTTTCTTACAATATTTATAAACAATTGTCTTGTTATTAATTGCACTATTACTTTCTGCCGTCTGCCGATGAATATTTGCTGACCAATTGTTTGGTTTTTAATTTTGCCCAGTATTCGTAACCCAGTTCTTCTGATTCTCTTGTGGCTGTTTTATAAATTGATGATTTGATCTTGACCTACATACCTTGGCCATGTGACCTACTTTGCCACAGTTGAAACATGTAATTTTCGCTGCTTCTTGTTTCGGAATTTTTGATTGCGTTTTCTTATCTGATTTGTATGACGTTTCCTCCTGCTGAGCCACCGCAAATGCTTCCTCAATTGTACTCGGATGACTTGCCTTTACTAACATTTTTATAGGTTGTCTTAGTCCCTCGATAAAAATACTTAATGTTTGCGTTTTTAAAATTCCCTCTATGACTTCTGCCACTGCTACACTTTTATCTTTGGTTTGAACATTTAACGTTAAATGAAATAGTTTTTCTAACCGATTATAAAATGTACTAATTTCTTCATCATATTTCTGACGAGTTGTTGTCAATTCTAACATCAAATGTGTGGAAGTATGTTGTGGTTCAAAACAATTTTTTTACTGTGTTTTCAATTCTTCCCATGAATCTATTTTTTTAAATCGGACAACCTGAGCTGCTTTTGCTGTTAAATTTGCTACTATTGCTCCTAATATTATGGGTTTTATTTCTTCGCTAATACATGAAAAAGCAAATTCTGATGACTTTATGAAATTATGTAAGCCCTCAGAGTCTTGTTTGTCAAACTTTGGTAATATTCGAAATGCTGTCTCTAAAGAAGTAATTACACTCATATTTACTAATTCAGTACTTGATTGACACAAATTTGGTACAAAACTGTATGATTCAGTACTACTATCAAAAGAAATATCTTCCTTAACAATGTTTGAACTTAATTCTGCTGGTACTCCTAACCGTCTACGTTGTATTGGCAAATGTAATGTGTTTCTACCAGTATCAGGATTTTGAAGTCCTAATAAAGTACTCTGATTCTGCACTGTATTTTCTACTTGGTTGATAACGCTAACCCTACCAGATGTTGTTTGACTTGTCCTACTATCATCTGAATCAAATGACCTATCTGGAATAAATGTTTCGTCTTTACTATCGCTCTGTGTTGAGTTATTAATACTACCACTTTCGTCACTCATCAATTAAATATAAATAGAAAAATATGGATAGAAACTTATAGATATGCTTAAAATATATATAAAAACCAACTTACAATACCAATAAATTTAACATTATTGAAGTTGTTCCTATGTTGCCTTCGAAAAAGTTGAATCCTGAATTTGTTTAGAATGCTCTGTAATTGACTGGAATGCTTCGTAGTTGACTGGAATGCTCTGTAGTTGACTGGAATGCCTTGTAGTCGAATGAAAATGCTTTGTGGTTGAATGAAATGCTCTGTAGTCGAGTGGAATGATCCGTAGTTGACTGGAAATGCTTTGTAGTTGAATGAAATGCTCCGTAGTTGAGTGGAATGATCCGTAGTTGACTGGAATTATGCACCTTGACTGGTTCAATAACAATTTAACTCACCTTGATTGAATAAACGCGTCTTGTTTGAATTAATGGTTCTTTTGATCCGCTGCCACCAATGTTACAAGTCGGTTGACCGTAGCCTCGTACTTGTAGAGTTTGTAGGTAGATTTAGTAAATAAAGTACACACACACGTTTACTATTCAATTAATAAAGTTTATTGCGTTCTGAACATATGCAGACAATGGTACTCTCCATTCTCCACTCCTTGTCTTACCATCTTAACGTTCCTTATATCTAAACTTATCTAGGACAATCCCTCCTATATAAAAGTGCTTACTTGCAGTTTTCGGGATTGTGCCTGTTTACACTAATTTACAATAATCATTTTATTTCATAATTCTAAATGTTTTACAAATACTGCTACATCCTTACTTACTTCCTATGTTTAATAATACTAATCCATAACAGGTAGTAGATAGTATTTATAGATGGTAAACTCCCACCACACAGTGGGACACATTTACAATCTAGCTGGGAAAAATATCTTAAAGTTAAGTTGTCACAACTGTATTTAGAATATATATAAATGTTATTAATATATCTAATAAATTAATATGTATGATTTGCAACTTCTAAATCATCGGTGTTTTGCCATAGATAAAATGGGGATGTGCAGATGGTAGCTCTGGATATTCAGAATATATGCAAAAACCAGTTGACGAAACTGAAGAAGCGAATACAGAGGTAAATGATTCCAATTTGTTTTTAATAACATTTGTACCACTTCGTCTTCTTGGGTATATTAATGATTGTGATGAAAATCCGCTACTTCTATGGGAAAATCCGTCGACCCGTTTATGTAGACCAATTAAGTTTTTGTACATTAAAGAAACGGCAATGTTAATTCGTCAAGAAGTCGATGTGCTTCGATCAGAAATTTCTAATTTGGTGGGTTTTGATGTAATTATCGATAGTGCTGATAAAGACTCAATTATAAATTGTAAATTTCACATGTATTTAACAATGCTTGATGGCAAGGCCATAAATAGTTTGACTAACAATAATTCAAGTCAAACATGCCATTTATGCAAGTCAAAACCTACAGAAATGAATGATCTGTCTTATTCAAAGCATTTAAATATAAGCACCGACTATCTGCAATATGGTCTAACAACTATGCATGCTTGGATAAAGTTTTTAGAATGTGTGCTGAATATATCATACAAGTTAGAGTTGAAGAAACCAACTATTAGAATTATAAGTACTGAGCAAGCGGAAGTTATCGAAAAACGACGAAAAATGGTCCATAACAAATTGCATACAACATTAAGTATCAGAGTAGATAAAGTGGTTCAAGGGAAAGGTACCTCAAATACAGGAAATGTCGGTCGTATTTTTCTTACAAATTACCACAAATCATCCAAAATTACTGGTGTAGATGAGGACCTCATACGGAGGTTTGGTGTAATAATGATAGCATTATCGAGTGGTTATCAAATATATATTAAAAATTTTGATTCGTTTGCACGTGAAACAGCTGAACTATATGTAAAAAAATATTCTTGGTATAGAATGCCTGTAAGCGTGCATAAAATTTTAATTCACTGAGTTGCAGTTGCCAAATCTATTTTATTACCTATTGGTATGATGTCAGAAGAGGCACAAGAAGCCAGTAATAAAATATATAGACGAGTTTGAGAAAGACATACCCGAAAAAGCAGCAGATTAAACACTACTGAGGACCTCATTTATATGATACTACAATAATCAGACCCAGTAATATCAAGGGCAAGAGGACTGCCAAAATCAATGCAGTGTTTATTTCAGGAGAGTGATACATTGATCTATAAAACAATATTCTAAAACTACATTTTTACTTCCCTTCATTATTTACTCCTATAGCTTCTCCCCCTCTGGGGTAGAAGGTCTGAAATAAACATTACAATTATGTCTAATTGAAGTTCTAGCTATACAATATTTACTTAAAATTTAATCGATTTACATTTAAAAAAATTAACTATAAGTTACAAGCATAAAATATGTTTTTTTAATTTTTTTTTTAAATTTACTTTTTTTTTGTTTAAAATTATATAGGTATTATGTCTAAATTACTAAATAGTAAATATACCTTAGTGTAATAGGTACAATATTTTTATTTATTATACCTGTAATAAGTGTGCACAGCTCTAAGCGACCAAAAGCCAGTTTTTCTCCTCTTCTACCTTCCATGTTAATCATTTCAGCAACAAGGTTGTCCAAAACTGTTTTGATGACCTGATAGGTCGTGCGTTTAGCATCAAAAGATTTGCAATTTCTACGTAAAGTGTGTGCCTGAAATTAGAATAAATAAATAATTTTTAAAAAAAATAACTTATTATCAGGCAACCTAAATTCTATAGGTAGAGTACCAGCACTATACAGTTCAGTTCTCACACCATTTTCATGATTAAATTATTATTCAAATTCTGATTTTTGGATTTTTTAAATACCTACACTTGAAGACCAAATTTTCAAATACTTCAAATATTTGTACCATTTCTGGTCCTGTATAAAATGTGAACCCCTCTTTCATTTTTAATAATTCAGCAGATCATTTAGGTAAATGTAATTTAGATAAATCTAAATAAAAATTTGAACAACTAGTTTTTGAATTAATTAACTTTGTGTACTAAGGCTAATATGACTATGGTAATGGGTTAGGAAGATATAAGCCATAAGGAGGCTATAATGATTTGAAAATGTTAGTAGGTAATTATTATTAATCCGACAATATTAATAATTTGTAAAAAATAATCTGAGTAATATATAATATCTAAAACAATTTTTAAGGATTATTATCCTTAGTATAAATATTTTACTAACTCAGAAATTATTCATTACCTAGGTACATTTTTGATTTAGATGCTTCAACATTTTGAAAAAAAGGTGTTCTCATTTGAAAAATATATTAGTTTGTGCTGTCACAACACTTCTTAAGTAGGATAAAAAATATAAAAAATTTTAATAAAATCACTATTGAAGGAAAAAATGGGAGGGAGCATGTTTAAAAAATAACCCTGTACATAATTTTATTAAACTTAAGAGTCGTCTTAGCACAGAATTTTCTTCGAGAGCATTTAACTCATCAATTGTCATCACGGGAATCTTTAATTTAAGCAATCAATAGCATTTTCTGATATATTTAAAATGTTTTGTGGACGTGAGTTGTCATTAAGATTTGTCAACAATTCTTGGTTTTTAATTAAATCAACCTTCATAATTCTTATATCTTTTTGAATATCGGATATTTGATTACATAATAGATTAACAAAACAAATATTCATGACTTATTGAACTAATTAAGATTTTTACTTACCATTCATCATAACATGACCAATATTTTGTACAACATTCATTAGTTCAGGTAGGTATTGTACAAGCTTGTTAATTTTGGTTTCCATTGTCTTCAACTATATTTTCCAATTCACATGACTGATGTAATGGACTTGAAGTTAACTGTACTGGAGACATGTCTCGTTGTGAATTTAATTTACACATGAATCAATTATGTTAAATTTACCTAATAATAAATGAATCCCTATTATATATTAATTATACGTAAAACCAAAACATCATATTAATATTAAAAAATAAATAACTTGATGGAGCCGGAACATTATCTATAAGCATTCAAAACACGGATTGACTTTGATTGTCGCTTTCATAAGAATAATTTATTAGATTATCTGAAAAATGCATGTTTTTTTCTTATGAACTACAGCTGTAATATTTTCTTCATTTTCAGAGAATTCATCAAAGTGCTTCTTCTTCTTGTGTTTTCTTTTGTGTTTTACATTAACATCTTCTGTTTCTGTTGAACTAGTTATACAAAAAATAGGCAGTTTCAATTTTGCTTCTTTGTAATCATCTAAATTATATAAATAAAAATGGATCATTTATCAATATTTATATATTCATATTATTTTGAATTAAAACAATAAATTATATTTATGAAATATCAACTTAACAAAAAATGTTCGTGGAATACAGATATGTGTTGACCATAAATTTGTAGGATTTTTTTTTAACTGAGAGTACTTCAATGCATTTTTACTTCCTGGCCACTGACATTTAAATTGTTGTGTAACATCATCAGTCAAAACCCAATTACATAAAACAACTTCCGCTGATTGGTCTTCCCAAGTTCTCTGTGGTAGCCATATAATGGGCTCTTAAATAAGAATCTAAAAATTGAAATAATATTTAGTTCGATCTCGAGTTTGATTTAGATTTTGAACAACAATCACATTTATATTATAGGTAATTTAAGTAATTTAATATACATATTTTAAAAAATTGATAAGTTTTAATTTTACCTGTAATATTGAGAACCGTGCAGCATGATTTTACCCAATCTTTTTAACATCTGCATATTTTTCTGCTTGCTTAACAGATTGGTGTAATGGAAAATATAATTCATAATCTTTATTTTTGACTATGGGTGAATAATTTTCTTGAACTAACCAAATACATGGTATAGCCATAACATTACCATTGCCCAAGGCCTCAATGGCATACAACTTATTTAAATTATTCATTCTAAAAGGAAAAAATATATTAATTGACTGTGTAAATATAATTATTAAAATATTACATAGTTAACTGGATACATGAAGCAAAGCACAGACAAAAAAGATGTCTCTCAAATGTCTTCAGATGTAGGGAAATAGCACGCTTTATACTTCACATCACTTAAATTATACAATTTTAAATCTGAGGATATATTTTTGCATTCTATGGAACCAACTGATATTGAATAACATGGTTGGTCATATAAAGGTACTAAATCATCAAATTTTGAACAAACTAAGAATATTTCCCCATTTATGCTTAAAATATTTTTTACAATGCATACTATTTTACTAGAAATTACAACACAATCATCGTTTTTTGTGCTTCTACGTTTCTTATTTTAAATTCTTATGGTATAATTTTCAGTTATGATAGTAGAGTACTGTACAACAGACTCATTAATAGACTATTGGGTAAAGGTCCTTCACAATGATATCCATCCATAAAAGGGTAGTTAATATAGTGTTGAGAATTTGAAGTACAATTATTATACTCTTAATTTATGCGATTGTACAATTGTACTAAAGGTGCACGCCCAGGTCGAACAATTCTTTTTAAATTCTGTAAATAGTTTTCGTAAGGATATGATGAAAATGAATCCAAAACACCATATTTTTTAGCATCGTCTGGTAGATGTATAATTGAATGAATATTGTAGGAAGTATTTATTTGAACATAAATAATACAGAATGTTTTTCCAAACGACCAAAATGTTATTTGCCCCAGAGAATAATTCACTGAACCCGTAGCCCGTAGTTTTATATGTAAAACCGGATTATCCGGGTGAAACCCGGAGAGGTGGCAACCCTAAATACAGGTAAATAAAATATTATAACTAGAAGAAAACTTAAAATTTGGTTGTTCATGAAGCACTGTGCAACGAATTTAAGTTAAATTAATTTTAACACCAATTTTCATATTATTATATAAATTATAGATCATAAGAATTGTTTGTTTGGTGATGCTGGCTTGAACATATGTAATGAAAGATTCTGTATCCATTCATTCAGACACAGGCTGATGACGATCAAACTAAATAAATTAACGTACAATTGTTACATTGATCAATAATTAGAGATTTTTTTCCTTCAAATTTGGTCGTTCTTGAAGCATTGTGCAACAAATGCAAGCTAAATCTTTAACTTTGCCTAGTTATATTGTTAGACATTCGTGTACTGAAGTCTGTACCATGACGTATTGATAGTGAAAAAACTAAGAACGTTTCAAAACTTCAAAAAGAAGACCTTACTGTTGGATATTTTTATGAAATTTGGCTAAGTGTGTAAATAAATAAACACTTCTACAGAGGTACTAAGAAAGTAGGTTCAGGCTTTTCAAAGATTTTATCTACTTCAATAGAAAGAAGGGAAAAATTATTGTTGGATAATCATATTTTTTTAGCTGGTAAGTTTCTAACTACTATTTTTTCAAATACGAACTAAAAACAAAACATTCATACTAAGTTATATTTTTTTTAACTTTTTTCTGCCATTGTAGTAAAAATAATAAATATAATAACTAATTATAAATTATATTTTGACAGATATTATTTTATATAATTATTAAATATTATAATGGTACATGCTCATTATTGTGAATTTGAATATTTAAACTGTTTTAGATATCTATTTAGACCCAATATTTCAATGTCTCCTAGATGATGACTCCAATTAATATTTTAGTTGATGTGTGGATGATGATTTTATGGTAATATAAAAATTCTATGTCAATTTCAAATGATGAAATTATTGTATCTGCAACTCATTATGAGGACAATCATAATTTGTTAAATGTTGAAGATGATGATTTGGAAGATTTTATTAAAACTAAAATATGTATTTCTATACAATAACAAAATGAAGGTGTTGAAGCAATACCAATTCGTTTGTTGTTACAAATCTATAATATTATTAAATATTTACATTATTCCCCGAGTATTCGAGTAGTAGATAGTATTGGCAGGATTTTAAGTTGATTAAACTAGAGCTATTTACATAAACACAAGTAATCCTAAGTGTTCCTGTTACTCAAGTACCTAAGTACTGGATATTTTTAGACTTTATTTTTAACTTCTGTTATTAATATTGTTCAATTTTAATTTATTTATATAAAATATTAATTATAATTTATAATTTAGAACAGTAATATAAATTCTAAATAATAATTTTATTTACAAAATAAATTACTATTGAGTTATATTATACATCACTGCTCTTCAATAAAAAAAAAATAGAAAAACTTTAAAATTTATATAGGAAATTCAAATAATGTTTAGTGTTTTTTAAGTTTTTTTTATAAAATTGATGAATAACTCAATATAAGTAAAAAAATCATGGTACCCATGTAACTATTTTGTTGTTTTTATGCCATGGATAATATAACGGAAAATATAATGATTTCGGTTTCGATTTGATGTAGTCCTAAAAAAATTTATGGGTACACGACTTCATCATTGTAAAAAATAACTTGGGGGCCTCTCCCCTTAAACCCCCCAGTCCTCCACCATTATTCAGTACTCGTACAATAAATCATCTATTTGTCTATATAATATACAATAGAACCTCATAAATTATGATTGATATATTTTAAACTCATAATCCAATAAAAAAAAATTCAAAACTAATTTTTCTCGAAATATAATTAACAAATTAATGAAACATGTTATCATTATAAAACATTTTTATATTAGTTAAGTAATTCCCATACCTTGTATTTTAGGTCTTGGTTCGGGTCTGTAGTAGTATTAACTTTCTTGACTTGTTCTCATCAGCATCTCTATGCGAGGTTAAAAAACTTTCGACATAGTCTTTAGGATTCCATTAATATTTATGAACATTGAATTTGAAATGTTTTTTTATTAATAATCTTTAATGAAGTTCAGTGCATTTATATATTGTTCATAACACTAACTCCAAGTTTACAATCAGCTGTTGAGCTTGGAAATGTCTTGATTTAAATATTTATGTCCTCAAGTTCTTCTATTAAAGTTATATCATCTACTTTGTCATTTTCATCAACATAGATTCGAATTTCGGGTAAAAAATGATCTAACATCATATTGGTTAACGGGCTCGTTTCCTAGGTTCAGACTTCAGATCGTAGGTAGGTAAACGTAAACCTAATCAGCTGATCTAGTTTCGCTTCTATATTGTTCATGATTAAAAATAGTATGGTTGCCCAACGAATCTAGAAAAGTGTCTACCAAAATTAATCTCCATTATCAGTATTAAACAGCTGGGGACTTACTCACTAGCGCTTATTTGTTTTAACTTGTAGTGACTATAAATGCAATTACCTGTCAAATGTAAATTGTAGTTCCGTGATAGCCATTATGACATATAAGCGCCAGTGCTTAAGTCTCCACCTGTTTAATTTAACTTTATACTTGGTAATATTATAAGCTGCTGGCTGACAGACCTGTCTAACCTGTCTTAACTCAGAACCGTTTTTCGTATACAATAAGTTTATAAAGTTTGGAACATCTCGCTTACGAATTATATTCGTTAGTAGACATTTGATAGATTTGAGACCCGCCGGAAAATTCCAGATTGGGCCTATACAAAAATTAATATCGTTACCACAACAGAAACAACACGTATCTGCACATTTTTTGTGGTAATTAATAAAAAATGGTAAATTTGGAATTTACACCTACGAGTTTTGAATGGTCAAGATAGGACTAACAACCATGCTGAAGCAGCTAATGTCGAAATGGGAGTTTAACATCCTAGTTTGTGGTCTTTCATTAACTGGATCATCAGGAGGCAGGAATGTGAGGTTACTGTGCGCGAATGGCAGGAGCTGTGGAACCTCACCACGAAGGTGGTGTAGACGAGAAGATTGATTCCGTATATCCGGAGGTGACTGAATCAGTCAAGACTCTGAAGTATGACATTTCATATGGCCCAAGCACTGACAGGACATGGATGCTTCCAGCATTATCTGTAGAAGAGGAGGGCAGTTTACCCCCGCTGCAACCACTGTGAAGAGCTGAAGGATACAGTGGAACATACCATTTTCCATTGTCCTTACTGCGTGGAGGGTAGGTTCGATATGGAGCAGGGCATCGGTTGGCGACTACGTCAAGAGGATGTTCCTGATATCATTCTGGGGCCGGAGCAGGAGCTCCTTCTGATGATAATATGTCGAGGAGAAGGCGGATTGAGGTGTCAGTGGATAAGCAGAGGATAGCGTTTGACATTTAATAATAATACTTTGATTAACGTAGATAATTTTTTAGAGTATATTATAGAATCATTTGAAGAAATATCAGATTTAGAAGATAATAATATTATGAATTTAACAATTAATGAGTTAAATTATCCCTATTCATTTGATTTAAAAACCACGAAGCAGATAATATTATGATGGTGGCGAGTAATAACTAATGAAAGTGAAGTTAATGTAAATACTAGAAGGCCAGAAGAAAAATCTATCTGATTGTGAAAGTGTTGTTGGTAATAAAAGGAAACGAAGTACAAATAAAGAAATATCATATAAAATTAATAATCTACCAGCTGAAAGCGGAAAATTGGTACAGTTTTTGGCAAAATAAGGACTGCCAAGATATTTATTTTTTCGATTCGTTAAATTGTAACTGGAAGTTTTTCCCAAGTAGTTGCTTTGGAAATATTTTTGTCCTTTCCGGTTACAAGTTGTACAGCAGAACGTTCTTTTAGTATATTAAGACGTGTTAAAAGATGGCTTTGATCAACGAGAGAAAGTAAATTAAGATAAAGAAATATATCGTCGGCCTAATTCGCAAAGGTCGTATGTCCAAAATTACAAATGGTTCAGGAGAAGAAAAAAACGTTTTACGGCCATATTATTAATTAGAGATACGACGATTTCTAATTATCAATTTCATGGAGGATAATATTATGAAATCGGAAATTTGATTGTATCAACAGACACAGTTTTTTTTTCTTTATTTTATGAGTAAATAATCCCAAAATGACAAAAAATGGAGATACGACTTTTGCGAATTAGGCCGACGATATATTGAAAATGCAATGGCCCATTTTGGTAGAGAATGTCAACGGAGATTGTAATTTAAATTTTATAAAAAAGAATAATGTTTAAATAAAATGTATAATAAAGATACCTAATTTTATTAATCGTATTCGGAACTAAACACTTTTATTAGGTCAGGCCAAATGAAAAATATAAAAAATACTTCTATTAACAACTTTATAATATAGTAATTTCGTTTAATGTATATATATATATATATTATAATGAATATGTTTTTACAATTTAAATATTTAATAATAAATAAATAAAATATTATAATAATTAATACATTAATATACAAAGATTAAGGGCCAGTATTACAATCATGGGTTACACTCCGATCAGTGTTTAACTGTCCGTAAGATGAAATAACCAGTATTACAAACTCCGGTTCACTCTGTTATTGACCGTCAGCTACCGGTTACGCTTACCAGACGAAATCGGCTGGTTACAAAATGTGATGTAGGTACCGTTAAAGCATCTGATTAGTTGTTAAATTTTTATGTTTTTGTAATTATTTTGATATCATTATCATTATTAATTTTATTATCCTTCAATATAATACAACAATCTAAATTTTATTGTGAACAATATTATTATTTAATTTCATTTTCGATTACACCAACTATATTTGATATATATTTTATTATATAATAGTATATTTTTTTTACATATTACTATGTTCACGATATGGACGCACTAGACTATATGGATATTGACGACTATTAAAGACACCGACGAAAGTGATGAAACAATCGATGATTTTGATTATTTGGCGGAACTTGTGGCTTTCCCTAGGCGTGCTAAAATTATTCGCAAACGACCTGAAAATTTCAAAGTATGGAGAGATGATGAGTTTTTGAACAGGTTTCGTTTGAACAAAGATACCGTAAAGTTTCTTCTACGTATAATAGAACCAAAGATCGCATCACAAACCGGTAGGTAAGTGTGTATTAACAGATTTTTTTTATTCAGTTATTTGATATTGTATTTGTTTATTTTGTAGTTCCTCCAATTTAAAATTGATCTTCATAATAGTTATCCGTAATCAGCAAATTATGAATCAATACCAACGCATAAGATTTCTTATAATTTAAATTAAACCTACAATTGTACATCCTAATTGTGTATTTAAAAAAGTTGAACACTTATCGATGCATAATAAATAAAATATTGCATTTAGTATGCCACAAATAGGTAATGTTATATGCATTATAATATAAACTAAAAAATAAATAGTGTAGTCTTTAATTGATTTTTTTTACACTACCTACACAAATTACCGTAGATGGAGGGGCTAAGCCCCCTTAATTACTTCTTTGCATATAGATAATGTTATATGCATTGTAATATAAATAAAAAATTAGTAGGTAGTGTAGTTTATTGTATTAATTAATATTTTACAGAAATAATGCAGTAACACCTAGTCAAAAACTGTTGATGACGTTGAGATATTATGCAACTAGTTCCTTCATAGCAACTTGTGTAGATTTTGCTGGAATTCATAATACTACTGGTGGTAAAATTATAATAGAAGTGTCAAAGGACACTTAGACCAGATTTCATTCATTTTCCAACAACTGATGATGAAATACTTAAAGTTAAGTAGGATTTCTTCAATATTGCAAAATTCCCATCATGTATTGGAGCGATAGATTGTACTCACATTAAAATTAGATCTCCAGGTGGTGATGATGCAGACATTTTTCGGATCAAGAAACAATTTTTCTCTCTAAACGTACAAACTATTTGCGATTCAAAATTGATAATACAAAACATAGTTGCTAGATAACCAGGTAGTAGTCATGATGCGAACATATTTCCGAACTCTGCTATTAAACAACTCGTTGATAATAGAGAGTTTAAAGATTGTGTTTTAGTGGCTGACAGTGGTTACCCAATGCAGTCTTATATGATTACATCTATGTTAAATCCAATTACAAACGTTGAAAATACTTTTAATGAGTCACAGATTCGTACTCAAAATCCAATAGAAAGATCTTATGGTGTCTGGAAGAGACGATTTCCAGTATTGAGTTTAGGAATAAATGTAAGAAACTTGGATACAGTACAAGCCATTATAGTGGCCACATCAGTATTGCACAACATTGCTCGTCAGTTTGGAGATGATGAGCCTAGAGTCCCTGAAGAACAAGAAAATTTAATTGCACTAACATTATTTGATCAACCTCATGATATTAACGACCAAGGAAGAAATCAATCAATACATAGAAACCGCTTTTTGAATTATTTTAATACTTTATTGTGACCAGATTGAACAAAATAAAAATAAAATTGTATATAAAACCTCAGTGAAAAGCAATGCTAGTTTCCTCCTTATATATTTATCTACTTGTACATTTTAAATTAGAAATAAAGGAAATTATTATAAATATAAAAAAAAAAATTATATATTATTTAGATATTTTGGTTAGTTTATTTTGCTTCATTTGATAAATAATACAAATTCCTTAGTGGAAGAAAAATAACAAAATTATAAATGTAGGTACTGGATATTTAGCGAGTTATAAAAATAAAATAGAATTTAACAACTAACAACTACTGAATAATAATATGTGCGAAACAATCAAAAAGTCCACTACAAATCACTGAATTTTAATTTTATACTTGATTTTTGCAATGCAATTAGTTCCATTTCTGATGCATGTTTTTCAACTTGAAATGTTATCCTATCTTTTACTTCTTGTAATAATTCCTTTTCTCGATTTGATTTCAGCCTCCATACTTCTCTTTTAAATTCTGCTTCTTCACTTTGCGAGTTTCATTCCTGTTCAGTTAGTGAAGCTTTTTCTTGAGCCCATTTTGACAAATCTTGAAACAGCCTCTTTCTCTTTGTCGGGCCTAAGATCATGAATAATTCATACAGTTGATTTGAACAATGAGATAAATTTAAAATTACATGAACATATTTTTCAATAATTACCTGATTCAGAAAAATCAACGTCGTCTTTGTGAGATGTTCATGCAGAAGATAATGGAGTGGATTTTGGCTGCCTTAGCATTCCAAGGGTATATTTTGCCCAAAACGTTTCTGACAAAAGTAGTGAATTAAAAATGTAGTAAGCTAGTTGTATACAAATGTATAGTAAAAATATAAACAAAATATAAAATAAATCTTTACCTGGTACAGTTAACACATTTTGAGTAATGTTCTCTGAAGTTGGCTTTTGGAATGTGCTGTCTAGTAACAAATCATCACCATACCTCACTACTTCTACTTGATATTCATCATCTACTCCATCTATTTCATTTTGATTAGTGTTTGAAATTAAAATGAATATCATAAAATACATTGATATATATAAATCTATTAATTATAATAATAAATTAGTTTTATTCTTTACGGTATATTAAACAATATATCTAAACAAAAATTAATTTTTCATTATAATAAATTTCTTTTAAATATGTGATACAGCCTACAAATTAAATTATTATACACCTAACCACTCATCCACTCATTAAAAAATAAATATATATGAATTTTTTTAATGAAACATTATATTTCTATAGGTAGTTTTAAAATTATTCCGCATTGTCTTCATTTACATTTTGACAATTTACACGTCATAGAGTAACGTGGGGTATAATGGCGCATGAGGAAAAATGAACTATTGTGTTTAAGGGGATTGGAAGCGGCGATTTTCTGTCTTTGTCTAACATACGTGCAACATAGGATTATAGACGTGTTCTATTTCCAACGTACCGATTAATCTAGTGAAGCGATAAGAACTCTGTAAACAGATTTGAATTTGTCGTCAAGTCTACTTGAGATTGACTTCCCCACATGTTTGATATTATCCCCCAAAAATCATAAAAATGATATATTAAAAAGAGTAATTAAAAAATTGCCATATTTCAATTTTTGGAGAAGTTTTAATCAAAATATCAAAAATGTGGGAAAGTCGATCTCAAGTAGACTTGACGACAAATTCAAATCTGTTTTCAGAATTCTTATTGCTTCACTAGATTAATCGGTACGTTGGAAATAGAACACGTCTATAATCCTATGTTGCACGTGTGTTAGACAAAGACAGAAAATCGCCGCTTCCAATCCCCTTAAGTAATTTAATAATTGCTATCTGGTCAAACTTTTTTGTTATTATGATTATGTCATCATAGCCAAACGTGATAAAACATTTTTTTCAGCAGTTGATGAAGTTTTGGCGTCAATATGAGGTAAAATATTAATTGTATTCGTCTGATGTAATATTTGAGTAGTATAGAAGTAGTAATATACTAATATGTACTATATGTCTATATAACGACACGTTAGGTGTTGCTTTTTTATATATTCGTTTGGTACAAGTAGGTGACTTAACGTCAATACTAGTGAAATATTAATATGATAACAGCTGAATATACCACAATACTGTTTATGCAGAAAATCATATTGGGGTAAAATGGCTTATTGGGTTTTGGGGTAAAAGTGCGCAGTATTTCTTACATGATTATTGATTACCTACTTTTATTAACTTTTTAAAATTATTTTTCTAGCTTCAAAATGAATGTCTAAAAATGTAATTATATCTATTTATTTATTTAAACTAATGGGTACATTATATCATATATCTATGATGTATTAACAAATAATATTTTGTAATATTTATTGAATTATACTTAAAAAAATTACTTTGACTTAGTGTTGACTACTAATACTGTATTAATTATATATTATATTAGGGTCTATTATATTATGCATGCATATTATATATATTTATAACTTATTATTTGATACAAATAAAATATATAATAATTAATTGTATTCATTTTGTTTAGGAACCGAGTTAGAACTACTACCAGAACTTCGGTCAATGATGATCAACTTAATACAGCAAAGATTTTAATCGAAAGAGGTTAGGTAGACCCACTATTAGATCTACAGCTGCACAGTTAAATATACCCGAGTCCAGTTTGAGAAGAAGACTGAAAGCAGGATCTACAACAAGATTAGGTCGATACCGCCGGACATTTTCTTTAGAGCAAGAAGTTGAGTTAGCTGACCATTGCCGTTCACTTGATAACCGATTTTTCGGTCTATCATTCAAAAAATTACAGCAGCTTGGTTATCAGTTTGCAGATCTCAATAAATTAAACCACAGATTTAATATCCAAAAGAAGTTAGCTGGGTATGACTATGACTGGGCGGATTCGTTTCTAAAACTACATAATTTATCTATACGTAAATACTGCTTGTCCTGTTAGCTGTATCACGTGTCAAATATAAAATAATTACGAAAATATTGAATTTTTCAATGAAATTTTATGAACAAACATACGATAAAATTGATAGATTAAAACTATTTAAATAAGAAGTAACGATTATGATGGTTTTTTTTTTTTGTATCTAAAATAATAATCACTGACGAAAATAATATTGAACAAAATTAATTCCGAGTTTAGTCACACACGGTCTTTTTGACAGGTTTGTGACTTTAAAAATACCTATAAATTCAACAATCAATAGATAATTATTTTAAATAGCATTAAATTATAGCTCGACTTAGAAATTGAAGGTATTATAGTACACGAAATAATGTAAATTACTTACAATTATGAGTATTTTAAAAAATTATAAATGTCCGGTCTTCTAGACGGCGATGCGACTAACGGGGGTTAATAATAAATAAATTATTTGGTGATGTTTACTAATGTGTATAATAATAATAATTATATTATATTATATTTTAAATAATAATTAAAATATTTGACTTATCTATAAAAAAAAATATTCTAATTAACAATTACCTCTCCATTATTTTGTAATGTAAGAATCTTGTGATTTGTGAACAATCGCCGGTCAAGGATAAAAATAAGAATATATTCTAAGAGAATATTAATATGAAAATATTAAAGTCGTTGTACCTACGTAGAATCAACAATAATTTATTGTCTACGGCATACGGGTAATAACTAACAAACATTACCGATTATCGTCTTGTTACGTAAAATTAACTATTACTTGCTATAATATAAAAATAAACGTCAAATGTCTAAATTAAACAATAACTGATAAGACCGATTATTGACTCCATATTTCTATCTATTCTCCATATATTATAATCCTCATTTGTACCAATTGTTCCTATATACTATATTATAATTTATACTATAGTATTATATAAGACGCACAAATGTAAAAATATATTATCTATAATGCCTAAATAATTATTAAAATATATAAAATACCTATACAAATTTTTAGTCAGTATTAGGTCAGCCGTCAGTCAATGGCCTGACTGACAAGTAGTTTCGCCTATAGTATTAATGACGAAACATAATAATGTAGGTACTATAGATAAAATGTATAAAACCTTAATTTATTTTAGATTCTGAGCGGAACGGTGAATGTATTTATAAATTGTATGTTTTTTTTTTTTTAATTGTTTTGTGTCTGAGCACAATAAGTAGTCCAAATAATGCTTCCTTTTCAACTTCAGTAGGTATCTTGTTCGATGGGAAAGTGAAAATTGTTCGTTTCCCCCACCCAGTAATTTAAAAAAGTTCCGAGAAAATTTAAGGAAAACCTGGAATTTTTACGCAAAATTGGTTTTGGTTTTTAGTGTAACTCTATAACAAATGACCGTAGATATGAAATGTCCACTGGTTGTTTATATTAGAATTTTCTATACACACATTTTCAAAACATTTTGATTTGTTTTCAACTGTTTACGGACATTTTCAGTTTCCTATTTTTTTAGTTTTTATTTCGATGAATGTCACTAACATTTTATTTGTTGGTTAAAAAATCTTGAGGATTTAATACCAAGCTCCTAATCATAGGCGAAACTAGACATTTTTATTAGGTCAGGCCAAATGAAAAAATACTTCTATTAACAACTTTATAATGTAGTAATTTTGTTTAATGTATACATAATATATATATATATATATATATTAATTATATTATAATGAATATTTTTTTACAATTTAAATATTTAATAATAAATAAAAAAATATAATAATTAATTAATACATTTATAATAATAGACGACGATTAAATGGTACCAATTTTTTAAATTCTTCAATGACATTCTCAACATCAACATTATTAGCCAAAGACTGTTCCATGTATGGTAGCATAAGGTCATCTAAACGGTCTTGTTTCATGGTGGATCGAAGTTTACTTTTTACATGAGTGAGTTTAGAAAATGCTCTTTCACAAGAAGCACTGGTTACTGGAATCACACAAAAATCTCTAATAATTTTTATAAAATTATTATATATACCTTCAATTTCATTTTTTCGGAACCAATCTAGCCACGTCATACAATCTTGTTTAACAAGTTGTGTTACACAATCTAAGTCACGAGACAAAAGTAGACGGATCTCAGAAATTAATTCCTCTTCAGAAATATTAAAATATGACGATAACAATTTAATATCATCTTTATTTGAGTCAAGTTTTAACATTTTCCCGACTGCTGTAATTAAAGATATTGTATCTTGATTAAAACGTTGATCAATACCATATATAAGAGAATCTAACATGGGAATCAATACAGTAACACGAATTTCTTCTTTTTTTGTATTGAAAATATGTTCATTATCTATGTTGTCATCAAAACGTTTTGATTTTTTCCTTAACTTAATCGCTGGTTCATCAATATCATATTCTTTGCAAATTTTTAAAACTGTTGTATATGCTTCATCATAGAAATCATTATTACAACGTAATTGTTGTAAAGCTGAACGAAGATTCTTAACTTCATTTATTGCAACCAATAAATTAATTGAAGGATTTTGAAGTGTTTGACTTACTTTTAGAATCATTTGTAGTATGGGATGCATTAATTCTAAGGAAATAATAAAATTAAAACTCTGACAATGCATAATAATTCCTTTTCCTTTAACTTTGACTTCAGGCAATTTCGTTATTTTATTTACTTCAATTATTGTTTTTATTATAGCTGAAAAGTTTTCACGAATTGCAGATACTGCCTCTGCTCTACATGCCCATCTGGTTGTAGATAAAGATTTTAATGATTTTAATTTTAAATTCATAGTATTTTTAATTTGTTCAAATATTGCATGACGTGTTGGACTTCCCTCAATAAAATTGTAAACCATTTGAATAACGCCAAAGAAGTCGAAAATGATCGAATTTTCCATTCGTGAAATACAAGAGTCAACCAATACAAGATTCAAACAATGCGTAAAACAATGCACATAAAGTATTTTCGAATTCTGTTCTTTGCACTTTGATTGTACACCAGATATTTTACCAGCCATTGATGCTGCTCCATCAAAACAAACAGATACTACTGATTCCTATTTTAAATTTAATTCCAAAAGTATTAATTTTATAACATTAAAAATAGATTCTGCAGTAGTTGACTCCAACTGTTTTAGACATATAAATGTTTCAATTGGTTTATTTTGTTCATCGTCAAAGTACCTTAGGACAATAGCCATTTGTTCTATATGACCACAGTCACTAGTTTCGTCCGCCATAATTGAAACTTTTTTTCCATTTAAATTCTTAAGAATAAGTTGAAATATAACGTTATGTAGAGACTTAATTAAATAATTTTGTATTTTACTACTTAAATATTGGGCATTTTTTGGGCCTTTTTCTAAGTGAGCTTGAATTATAGGATCATATTTCTTTAGTAGATTGACAGTTTCTAAGAAGAGTCCTTTATTCATACTTTTAGAACTTTCATCGTGGCCTCTAAATGATCGTCCAGTTTTCGATAACAATATAACTATATCGATTAGACGTTTTAAAACTTCTCTGTTATGAAGACGGTCCTTCTCTCTATTTTTTAAATCTAATTCGTTTTGAATTTTTAATTGAACATCAATAGAGACACCTGACTTAAATACTGACCAAGATTCTACACAATTTGTATGACATACTGATTTCACATGGGATTTAAAAGCATTACATGCATCTTTCCAATTTGAATATCCTTTACTTATAAATGCTTGATCAATATGACCCTTAATTGCCACATTATTTAAAGAAAATGCTCGACAATAAAAACAGTATACTGCATTTTTACTTTTACTGTATTCCAACCAGTCATAATTATCATACCATGCATTTTGAAAGCTACGAAGTCTATTCCCAAAAAGAGTTTTTGGATATGAAAGAAGACGGATTTGGCAAGGCCCTTCAGATAGTTTTACATTACGCTCTATACGCTCTTTTGGAAGTGGTAAAGCAGGATCATTGGGTAAAACAGTTTTAGTAATATCAGTGTCATTTAGATCAATAGTTAAAGGTACTTCGGAAGAAATAGAATTTGATGTAGCTAAATTAGTTTTGTCAGTTTCAATACATGGAATTTGTGGAGGTGATCCATTTTTGTTCAATTTTCGGATAACAAATCTATTTTGTAAGAATAATAATTAATAATATTAGTTTTTATTTTAAAATTATATTATTATTTTTTATTCATTACGGTATATTAAACAATATATTTAAACAAAAATTAATTTTATATTATAACAATTTTGACAATTTATTCATACTACTTATCCTGTATGGGTGTATCGTGTCAAATATAAAATAATTTTGGAAATATTGAATTTTTCAATGAAACTATATGAACAAATAGACTATAACTATCGATAAGAAGAAACGATTATGTTATTTTTTTTTTGTTTTTTCTAAAAATTATCACTGACAAAAATAATATTGAACAAAATTAATTCCGAGTTTAGTCACTAACGTTATTTTTGACAGGTTTGTGACTAAAAATACATATAAATTCAACAAACAATAGATACCTAATTGTTTTAAATAGCATTAAATGATAGCGTAACTTGATAGCGGACATAGAAGATATTAAAGAACACGAAATAATGTAAATTAGTAATTACTTACAATGAGTAATTGGAAAATTATAAATGCCTGGTCTTTTAGACAGCGATGCGACTAACGGGGGCTAATACCTAATAAATAAATTATTTTGTGATGTATACTAATGGCTAATGCGTATAATAATAATATGGTATTATATTTTAAATAATAATTAAAATATTTGACTTATCTTCTATCTATAAAAAAAAATATTCTAATTAATAATTACCTCTCCATGATTTTGTAATATAAGAATCTGGTTATTTTTGAACAATCGCCGGTTAACGATAAAAACAAGAATTTATACTAAGTCTAAAAAAAATAATATGAAAATAGTATGTGGAATCGACAATAATAATTGTCTACGGGTAACATTAGTATTACCGATTGGCGATTTGTTACGTAACATTAACTATTACTAGCTATAATATAAAAATAAACGTCAAATGTCTAAATTAAACAATAACTGATAAAATCGATTATTCGAGTACATAGAATAGAGACCATATTATAGAGTCTATATTATATTATTCAATAGACTGCGACGCCATATTTCCATAATCAATGTTAAAAATAAATGTTATTATTATATTCATTGTGTAGTGTGTACAATTTAATTTAAGAAATCATATCAAGTCCACATATTCGTACACTTATAAGTTATAATAATAGGTACAAGTGGTATTATATAAAACGTACAAATGTATACGTTTACATGTAATAATATAATAATATTATTATTTATAATGCCTAAATAATTATTAAAGTATATAATATATACAAACTTTTAGTCAGTATTAGGTCAGGCCATGGCCTGACTGGCCTAACCCGTAGTTTCGCCTATGCTCCTAATATTATATTGTTACACTGTTATTTGAGAAATATTAAAAATCCAGTCATAAATTTGTTTTATAAGCATTTAAAGTTCAAATATTGATAAAATACGTAAAAATTACGAAAATGTGCAAATTATTTTGAGCTAGAAATTCATACATTTTTTTTTTAAATCTAAGATTTATAAATGTTATACAAGATTCCTCATAAGTTTGTATACCTTTAAAAAAAAAAGGTGCTCTACTGTACAGTAGGTTACTAGTGGGTCACTGTATAATGAATGTTATTAAATTTGAATTCAATGATATAATATCATTGTATACGCTTTGGAAAAATTGTTCAAGTCAAAGCTCCTCTCGCCTGTACTTAAGTTTCCCACTGCCAGTTCTAACATTTGCATGTGAAACATATGGTCGACTACTAAAGGAGATGAGGAAAAATTGGCTTGCTTCGAAAGAAGAGTTCTTAGAAGGATTTATGGACCTATTCAGTGCCGTAGAAACCGCGGTGAGGGCGGTTCATTGCACCGGGGCCCCACGTTTAAATTTCTAATATGGGGCCCATACTTAAATAAAATAATATAAGAATTAAGTACCTATACTTATAGGTAGTAACAATTTTTTTTTAATGAGATCATAATATAATATTAGTAATATAGGTAATGATAACGCCGTTAGTACTTTGTTATTGTTGTCGGTTAACACTTGATTTCTTCTTATCATTGCAACTAAAAATAGAATTATTGGGAAAATTTTGTGCATTATTATCGGCTCGATACTGACCGAGATATATTGGACATGGTTAGATTTATCAGGAATTCTAGAAAATAATGTTTTTTTATGGCATTAGGATTATAGGTACATTGATACCATAAATAATATTAATAATAATTGTTCATTCGCATCGTTGTTATTTGTTTGCATGTTTGTCAATTTTCACATTTTACTTAAAATACTTACTTTAATCATTTAATTATTTCATCCGTTAATAAAAAAACACCTTAGTGGTAGTGAAAAACGAAAAAAACGAAGAGAAAATCAAGAAAAAATATCAAAATTGCCAAGATTGCCATTGATCAAGTTTGCAAGAAATAATTTGTGACGAAATCAGGCAATGTTCTTGTTTTGCAATTATCATGGACTCCACTCAAGATATGATAATAGATGGTGGAAATAAACTGTCAGCCATCACATACGTTTCTAAGAAGTAGTCACAAAATGCATGTATACGATCATCGTTGGGTTGAATTGTCATGATTTCGTTCGTAAAACAGTCGTCTACATCATTTGGATTTAAAAATGACAGTCCAAAAAATAATTTTAAAAATAATCCGATTTCTGTTTTTTTTTTTTAATTTGTACATAAACCTACTGATTGAATTTTTCTCCATATGCTCTGTCCTAAGTGAAAACGACATCCTTTTCTTATTGTATTTGGAAATACAACTAGAAGTGCCGAATGAATAGCTAGTTCAAAGTCAGCGTAAATTATTTTTGGCGATAAATTTAAGTTTAATTCGTTCATCTTCAGTAATAAATTAGTCAAAGCATCTTCATAAATTAGTTTTGTTTTTCCCGTTAATAAAAAAAAAATTAGTGGCGTATAGTTGTGATTTTTAACTCCGTGAATTGTGAATAATTGATAAATCATCTTAGGGCAACTTTTAAATGTATAGTCAACAAATAAAATTTCGCACTCACTTAAATATTTTAAATTTGCGTGTGATGTAAAAGCTACAATATTTTTTTCATGATTATTAATAAATAAAAAATCTTTGTCTCTATTAGTTTTGATGTTTAAATTATCTAAAGCTGTGTGTAAATCAATCAAAGTTTCTGGCAGTTTAGGATAAATGCTTGATCCGGCATAATGTAAATTTTTTCGAACTCGTGTAGTGTCATTTGTCGTCCATAATATCTCCCTTTAATAGCTCACGATGCAGTATTTTACTTGGTTTTTCAAAACGATCATCTACAGCCTCACGTTTTAAATTATTACATATCCGTTGTCTATTTAATTTTTGTTCGTCATCTTTATTGTGATTATGATCTATCTTGCGGAATATAACTTTATGTTCACTGTTTATATACGATAATTTTATGTAAGACGTACCTACACGAACGCTTACAACAAGCCCACCTTTCAATATCATTGCACAATAACTTTTGAAAATAGAATTTAAAATCATCAATTACAAAAAGTTTTTTATTTTTTTCACTCAACATATGTTCAACTTGTGGTTCCATGATCACACTACAGTTAACACATTTCGTTAACGTTCCAAGACGTACTAATATTATAAGACACAGAAAAACACACAGGTGATATCTCCTTTTGATCTAAATTATATATATAAATTATTTTTATTACTATTATTTATGATCGTAAATAGTATGATAGCTAGTGAAAACCCACGTGAAAAAACATGCGATTAAATTCAATTTGAAACTCGAGGCAACATACAACCGGCCCAACGTACCAAACTCGTCGGAAAACCGGGCATTCAAGACTTCGGCGGTAGAACTTTATCCGGATAGTGACATTAGAACGATTGTAGAGAGGGTGTATATTATGAAGTTGATGAAGGAGAAAGATGACTATAGTGGGAGGGGGAGTGGGTTTTCTCTAGAGTCGATAGACGGCTTGTTGTTGGCGGTATATAAATATACACCGATAGGTGGCTCGTCATATATTGAGTTGCCAACGTATATCGACAGGAAACGGGGTACAATAAATCCACAAAACACAGACCAGGAATGTTTTAAGTGGGCAATTTTGGCGAAACATGCTGCAAATATTGTATCCGATAAATATAAATATTGTGTATCAGAAAATTATAGAAAGCACGCTGATAAATATAATTTTAATGGACTCACCTTCACCACACCACTGTCCGATATTAATAAATTCGAAAAAAATAACAACAATGTCTCCATTAACGTATACGGACTAGAAAAAAAGTTTCAAATACCGAAATTGCCCAGGTATGAAGTGTACCCGCTGCGAGTAGTCGATGAGGAGAAACCGAACTTTGATCTGTTGTTGGTGACGGACGACGACGAAAACTCGCACTATGTGTATATTTCAAATTTCTCCCGGCTCGTTAGACGTCAAAAAACAAAACATGCAGAGAGAGTAGTGTTTTGCAAGAGGTTTTTCACGTCATTCGATGACAGGCGTCATAAATACAAGTTGAGCGGACAGGAGGCGCTGAATCAACACAAGCTGATTTGCGGAGAGCACACACCAATTTTACCAGAGATGCCAAAAGAGGGTGACTGTACTGAATTCAAGGCGTGGAATAAGACCCAGAGACACCCCATAGTAATTTATGCAGATTTTGAGACGATATTGACGAAGACTGATGAGAAGAAAGGAGCCAAGACGAGGATATTACATAGACATGAGGCGATGAGCTATAGTCTCATTGTGAAAGCGAGCGATAACGTACCGCAGGAGTTATTGGAGGAACATGACATACCAACAGAGTCAATATTATACCGAGGAAACAAGAATAAGACAGACGTGGCGAGACATTTTGTTGAAACCGTTACTGAGATGGCGATAAAAATTGAAAAATTATTGAAGACCAATAAACCTATAGTTTCCACGGATAAACAACGGCAGTCACATGATTCATGCAATTTATGTAATTTATGTAAGACTAACTTTACATTCGACAACCATAAGGTGGCAGATCACTGTCATCTCTCTGGAAAATACCGGAAAGCTATATGTAACACGTGCAATCTCAAGCTTCAAACACCAAACTTTATACCTATATTTTTTCATAACCTGTCCAACTATGACGCGCATCTAATAGTTACAGAACTTGGCCATGACACTCAAACTATAAGAGTAATACCTAACAGCGAGGAGAAATTTATATCATTTACGAAATACGTCACAAACACCTTTTCAATGCGATTTATAGACACGTTCAGGTTTATGGCATCAAAACTGTTGACTTTAGATCTTGTGACACCAGGGCTTGAAAATTTCCGAGAAACCGCGAAACATTTTGTCGCCGGAGATATGCCGTTAGTGACTCGAAAGGGGGTGTACCCATACGAGTACATAGATAGCTGGGATCGATTGGATGAAGAACGATTGCCGAGTAAGAGGAGTTTTTATAGTTCATTAAAAGAAGAACATATAGACGAGGAAGACTTTGAGCATGCGAAGTTGGTTTGGAACCACTTTGGCTGTACGACGTTGGGCGAATATAGCGATTTGTATCTAAAAATTGACGTGCTGCTGTTGGCTGATGTGTTCGAAAACTTCCGCGACTTATGTATGAGGACATGCAACTTGGACGCAGTCCACTATTTCACCGCCCCAGGCTTAAGTTTCGATGCGATGCTGAAGTTGACGGGAGAAACTTTCACTTTTGACGGATTATGACATGTTATTGATGTTTGAGAATGGTCAGTATATTATTTTTAAAATGTGTATATATATAATATTAATCTTATTTATTTTGTATAGGTTTACGTGGTGGATTGGTTCAAGCGAGCAAACGATATGCGAAGGCGAATAATGGAAAGACTCCGGACTATGATGAGACTAAAGAGAAATCGTGGATAGTATATCAGGACTGTAAGTATATTTTTCTAAACTTAATAATATTTTCATACTTATTAATTTTTTTTAAATTTTATAGGTAACAACTTGTATGGATGGGCAATGTCGCAGTACATGCCGTACGGTGGGTTCAACTGGGTTGAACCCACATTAAACGGACTTGATGATTTGAACGATACATCACCCATAGGGCGAGTGTATGAGGTGGATGTAACATACCCACAAAAATTACACGATAAACACAACGATCTACCATTCTTGCCGAACAGCGGTATACCTCGCGGGTCGAAGGTGAGGAAGTTGATGGCAACGTTTGAGATGAAGAAGAACTATGTTATACATTATAGAAATCTGCAGCAAGCAATTAAGAATGGGTTGAAAGTGGAAAAAGTAAATATTTGTATTTTATAAGATTTTAAACAGATTGTAATATTTTTTTTATAGGTACATACTACATAGGGTTATTCAGTTTAACCAGTCTGACTGGTTAGCCAAATATATAGAATTAAACACAGAGTTGAGGAAAAAGGCGAAGAATGAATTTGAGAAGGACTTTTTTAAACTTATGAATAACGCTGTATTTGGTATGCAACTTTATTTATTATATAATATGTATATAAAAATGTTTACTGATATTTTGTGTTTGATTTTCTAGGGAAGACTATGCAATCGAAGAGGAAGGAAATGAAGATGGAGTTGGTGTCATGTGAGAGAAGGTTGCAAAAATTAATAAACAAATGTACATTTAAACACTGCACAAATTACAACGAGAACCTTAACGCCGTAACGCTTGAGAACAAATTAATCAAATTCGATAAACCTATATATATTGGTAAATATACTTGTTTTAAATTATATAATGTACACTTATAATTACATTTATTAATATATATTTATTATTTGCAGGATTTGCTGTATTAGATATTAGCAAAACGTTAATGTATGATTATCATTACAATGTCATGCAGAAACATTATGGAGATAGAATTAAGCTTATGTACACTGATACAGGTAAATATATACTAAAACTACATAATATATTTATTTAATATCATTCTTTTTCCAGATTCAATAGTGTATCATGTTCAGACGGAAGATTTTTATGTGGACTTGGCGGCTAATTACAACTTGTTGGATAGGATGGATACTGCTAACCTGCCCAGTGACCATCCGTGTTATGTAGCAGAAAGAAAAAAGTCCCCGGGCTTCTTCTCCGACGAGGTGAACGCAAATATAATTACTGAATTCTGCGGGTTGAGGGCCAAGTCGTATGCCTTCAACATATATGCTGGACAAGAGGATAAGGAGAAAGATGAAAAGGACCGAGTAGGAGGAGAAAAGATTAAGGCGAAAGGTATCAGAGCTCATGTGGTTAAAAACCATATGACTCTTGAGGACCATAGGAAGTGCCTGTTTGGAGAAGTTGGACAGGAGTTGTATAGAGACAATGTATCGATACGGTCATTCAATCACCAGCTTATGACAATAAGAACTAATAAGCTAACGTACAACAGCTATGATGATAAGAGGGTGGTGTTAGAGGACAAAATAAACACACTAGCCCATGGTCATTATAGTATAGAGTAAGTTATTACAATTATATATATATTTTTAAATTATTATACTGATTTTACTTTTTTAATTTTATAGGGAAGATGAACCCGAAGATGATTAGCCTGGAATAGAGACCATAACTGGAATGAAGAAGAAACCTTCTACATTGCCTAACCTGATTTTATATATTTTTATTGTTATATATTGATTATTACAAATAACTTATAAACAACTGTTTAGTTTTGTATATATATATTGTA
Organism: Macrosiphum euphorbiae; assembly: GCA_949089665.1. Classification (NCBI taxonomy): domain Eukaryota; kingdom Metazoa; phylum Arthropoda; class Insecta; order Hemiptera; family Aphididae; genus Macrosiphum; species Macrosiphum euphorbiae. Next base: position 21,643,178 of record CARXXK010000002.1, on the reverse strand, counting down.
AATATTATATTATACTTGTACCTATATTATGTTAGCATATAAATAAAATAAAAAAAACAATTGTTAAAATATATAATATTATTATTATTATGTTTATTAAATAAAATGTACATATTATAATAACAATTTTTAAGAATTATTTATAAACCATTTCCTTATAGCAAATACTTTATAGAATGTACATTGTTTTGGATTGAATTCCATATGAAAAATACAGCAAGGTAAGGTTTCTTCATCACATATTTGATCCAAACGTGGGCATCCAAGGTCTTCGATGTTGATTAGTGCGATTTATCCACTATCCCAACTGACGATCGTGGAACACACGTGGTAAAACGGATAATCAAACTCAACAAAAAAATGTACAAAAAATCCAAAAAACACAAAAAAATAAATGACAATCAGCCACGCTGTGATACTGCAGGTACTAGAACGGTAGAGAACAATTTCAAGATAGCTCAGATTAACGTGGAAGGCTTGACTCGAGCCAAGGCTGACATTTTGGGGAAAAGATTTGTCGACATGGACGTATTGGTGTTACAAGAAACCCACATACCTGATGGTGAAACAAACCGCCTAAAAATAAATGGTTTCAATCTGGTGCATCACATTGGCCATAATAAACACGGTTTAGCAACATACGTAAGCCAAAACAAATCGTTCCTAGACATTGAACAAGTTCCCGGTAACGAACATACGGTTGGTATCCGTATTGGTAACCTAACCATCTTCAACGTCTACAAACCCCCTCCCAGCAAGTGGGCTGCTGCCGTTTTGCCAGTCAGTGAACATCCTGTAATATACATCGGAGATTTTAACTCCCAAAATTACTGAGTGGGGATACTCCACCAACAATGAAGAAGGTGAAAAACTTTCGGACTGGGCAGCGATTAACCACCTTAAACTGATCTACGATGCCAAACAAGGAGGCACTTTTAAATCTGGTAGATGGGGCACGATGACGTCGCCGGATCTCTGTTTCGTGTCCGAGGACTCTAATGGTCTACCTCTAACTGTAAACAGGGAAATCAAAAACTCTTTCCCAAGAAGCCAACACTTACCAACCACCGTGACCATCGGTCTTATAATCCCAACCATAGACAAACCTTTTATGCCTCGATGGAACCTGCGCAAAGCAGCATGGCCAGAATTTTCAAAATACGTTGATGATAACATCAACCGTATTGACCCCATACCGGACA
>CARXXK010000002.1:21496709-21641876 GCA_949089665.1 Macrosiphum euphorbiae | reverse complement strand
TTAAACGTACCTCAAGATGTACGAACATTGATGCAGACTTCTAAAAGTCATGAAATCAGTTCCATGGGTTCTGAAGGTACTTATATTCATTTCGGGTTTGAAAAAATGATACTTCCAGTTTTAAATAAATTTGTTAATGCTATTGATTTTACAATTACCTTAAAACTGGGTATTAATATAGATGGCCTACCTCTTGCTAAAAGTTCTAAGAGTCAGGTATGGCCAATTCTTGTTTCGATGATTAATTGTAAAATATTGAGTAATCTGGTGTTTCCCATTGGAATTTATCATTAAACGAAAAAAAATCCATGCATTCAACAATATTTGCATGAATTTATTATAGACCTAAAATCATTATTAGATAATGGTTTTGAAATAAACGGTAATATACTCAGATTTGAAATATTGCATATGACCAATGATGCGCCCGCTAAATCGTTTATTCTAAATGTAAAAAGCCATAACGCATATTTTGGTTGCACTACTTGTGCACAGGAAGGCTCCTATATAGAAAGGCGTGTAGTGTTTTTTAAAATTAACTCCTCTGTCAGAACTAATGAGTCATTTAGGAATAAAGTAAATGAAGAGTACCATAAAGGAGATAGTCCATTAGAGTTATTACCTATAAATATAATAGATGTGGTATGCTTAGATTATATGCACAATGTATGTATTGGTGTTACTAAAAGGTTAGTTGAATTTTGGGTTAAAGGAAAAAAAATGTACGACTAAATGAGACTTTTAGAGAACAAATTTCAACTGATTTAATAAATCTTAGAGTTTATGTACCAAATGAGTTTAGCTGTTTACCAAGAAAAATAGAAGATATTGATTATTGGAAAGTTATCGAATTAAGATCTTTCCTGCTCTACTTTGGCCCTATTGTTTTGAAAGGTAAGCTAAACAAACAATTTTATTCGCATTTTATGTTGCTATCTTGTGCAATCAAAATTTTAGTGTGCCCTATTCTTTGTGAAACCCAAATTAACTTAGCTGAAAAACTATTAAAACGATTTGTTATTACATACAGTTCTTTATATGGAGAACATTTTGTATCTTATAACGTACATAGCTTGGTACTCTTACCTCTGTATGACTGTATGTAAGAATTCATAGTGCTTTAAACAATTTTGGATGTTTTAAATATGAAATTTTTTTACAGGAGATAAAATATTCAATAAAAGGGGGAAGATATCCTCTTCAGGAGTTATCCAACAGAATATTAGAAAAACAAAAAGTATTTTTGTCTACACCTATTTTGCCATTTCAACATTTAACACTTATGATGTTAAACGTTCCAATAAAACATTGATACAACAATTCATTTCACAGTGGGCAGGTAATCAAACAAAAAACATCGTATATCACAAAGCACTACAATGAAAATAAAACTGATTTTTGTTAATAATTATGATTGACATGATTAACAACAAAGCCTTTACTTACTTTTAAATACTTATGTTTTATTTAATTATTTTTTATTCGCACCACCCTATCAATAGGGTGACGGTTCTGTTCAGGAGAATTTTTTGCCCCGACAGGACGAGTACGGTGATGGGAAGGTGATACACAAATATGTTTCACACTGGCGAAGCCGGGTAATTCAGCTAATATAGTATAGGTATACGAATCAGAATTTTTACTCTGGACAACGGAGAAAAATAGATAAGTTCTGAATACCATACACCGAATATTAAATAACAAATTGAACAAAGTTTGAGGTCATATAGAGTTGGTACATTTAAAGGGAAACGAAGTGCACGGGATCAGCTAGTAATATATATGTTACGGTCAAAGTGTATAAATCGGGCATTGTAATACATTGCCCGGGCATGTGTACCTGTGGGCAATGTAAGTTTATTGCGATTCCGCGTCTGTATAAGCTATATTATCAAATATGTTCCCTCTACGATGGTATCTAACTGATGACTGTAGGTATTTTAACCGGCAACAGCCGATACTGTACCCATATGTGGTTTCGATATCTGTAATAATATAGTAAGGATAATAATTAATAGCTTATTGCTGCATGATAATTTTATCAGAGGTTATACCAACGACAATCTATACCGGAGATATAATATAGAATTTCCGATCAGTTGTAATAACATCATTTAACGGATCGGTTGTGTTTAAACACATATTATTATTATTTTGATTTTTCTTAGTATTTAAAATGGTTGATTTAAAATTTAATGAAAAATTTAATACTCTTCTGAGTGAAAAAAATTCGAATAATATATTTTTAAGCAAAGTAAAATATAACCAAGTATTAAAAAGTGGAGCAAAATTAAAACCAAATGATTATAAATTATTGAAGCGCTATGATATAATGAATGTAAGTAATATTGATAAATTAATTGTTCCGGGGCTGCAGGTAAACTATGTACTTCTAAATGTCACGATAGCTTAAGTTGCCATAATAAATAAAAAAAATTTGTTAATATTCATAAAATAAATTATTAAGATAATAAAAATTGTTTTATACATTTTCTAATTAATTATTTAATTGTAATTTCCAACTGTGCTTTGGTCATTCTGTACAATGCCCGGACAAAGTGTATAATTTTCCACATTGTCCATTGAAATTGGGCATTGTACACATTGTCCGGGCACTGTATTATAATGCCCGTTTATACACTTTGACCGTAACATATATAAATATCAGCCTATAGGCAATCTATAGGAATACAGGATAATATAGTAAATATTTCTTTGGGTTAGGTTAAGCTATTTTATTTCATAGTAAGAATTTGTAAAATACTATGTAATATTTCATATTTGTAGTATTGGAAATATTATGATTTGATGAAATAAATATTTTTAATTTTTAATTTAATTTTTATTAGGATACAAAGTTGACACTGGCTACTGTTAGGCCCGTTTCACACGAACCACTTTAGTGTCGCCACAGAAAAGTCTCAGTGGTGCCACATGAACTATATAGTTTTCACTCGATAACCACACGATAGCTACAAATTAATTTATGTGTGGCGCCAATAGTTTCCTACAAGCAGTGTCATATTGAGGCCGGGCCTAAACCCTAGCCCCGGGCCCCTAATGTAAGTTCCAGTCTGGGGGCGCGATACCATTTAACTTGACATTTAAAAAAAACACTTGGAATATATTTATTTTAATTAAACAAAAACTTTTAAAGTGGATTTTTAAATATACAATAATACTGTATTGTTTTAAAAAAATTATAAGGTATAGATCAAACCCCTTCTAGCATCACTATTTAATAATTTAATTTCTAAAAAAGGCCTCTACTCCCCCCCCACCAAGATAGTTTAAAGCCACTAAGTTTCATGCCACGCAACTGTGTAGTGCATATTATTACCTATTGTTTCTTTTTGAAAAAAATGTATGTTTTCACAAATTTATAATTAGGCAGTATAGTAATAACTAGAGAGCCTAGATAATTATATATGAAGGCTCTCTACAGTCTATTCCACTAGAGAATAATCAGTCCGCCGACCGATTCTTTTCAGTGCCACGCATACCCCACCAACTACCCGGTGTTAACGTGATCACGTGGTTCTCGACGCACTAATCGAATCATTCGTGACGCGCAAATAGTGTATGCCTATACAGGATATATAGTCCAAAGAAAGTTCGAGAAATAAAATATTCACGTTTTTTTCTAGAATTCTGTAGTGTATAAATAGGGTGCAAGATAAACATGCAATGGTGATTATATTTTCACCTTTGAACGTATAGTTTCTTTCGTGTTAAATGTACTCAGTTTGTGTGAAACTATTTAAGTAATTGTTTAATTTGTAATTTTGTATACGATTATTTTTTTCGAAATGTCCGAGTGTCTTAGACATAGATAAATTTATTGACGATATTCATCTACGTCCAGCTATATGGGACTCCATGTCAAATGAAAGTTCTAATAAACAACTTCGCAAATATCAATCCAGTATTCATCGTATGCCACAAGATCCTAAAACCTCACATCCATCCAATTCAAATTCAAACCCTGGTCTTAATTCTATGCCCAAATCTTACGCTAATGCCTTATCTGGTTCCGAAAACAACTATAACAATGTTTCCGTTATCGAAACGTTGTTATCAAAATTCTTTCTAAATTTCACTGCAATCATTAATCCACTTATGTCCCTTCTTTCCACTGTCCTAAACAAAATTAATTTACCTTAGTCATACCAGCGTCATGTCATACTCTTACATCATTTCATTTTTTTTGGGTTAATACGTTAATTAATCATTATTATCTATTTTATTACTTATATTCTTATTTATAATTATCTTATCCACATAATTATATATTATATAATTCTATATACATTCTAATGCATGCTACAAACTTAGCACTTATATACATATCAATTATCTGTATCGTCTTATCTTGTATATGTACATTAATTGTCGATCCGTAATAATTTTGTGCTAATGGCTAATGGCTAATACAAATAAAAAATAAATAAATAACTTAAAAATAAAGCATGGGAGAATTGTGTTACATATTTTTTGAAAACTTCGACCAAAAAGAGACACCCGAAAAAAATGAATGTAGTAAGTATACATTGTTTTATTAATATTGTGTTATTTAAATACATTTTAGTGTAAATTATGATTTTCTTATTTGTTTAAACATAAACAAGAACATTTTAATTTTTTAATTTTTTAAATATTATTAAGTATACATTATTAAGTTTAATTATTTATAGTTTAAAGTTTAAACTTAAAATATGGTAAAAAAATAAGAATAACAAAATATAATTTAATATTAAATATTTGTGTATTGCCATGGCAATTCTCCTTCTGGAGAAATAAAATAATCTGCAAATTGATCTCTAATGTAATTTGCTTTTCTGCCTCCTAGAATAGTGGAAGATGGACTATGCATTTCATCAAACCCATTAACTTTCAGTATATCATCAAATTGCACTCCATCGCTTGCTCTTACGAAGTTATGTAATACACAGCATGCTTTGACAATTTCTTCTGTAATTTCCATCGAAACGTTTAAAGGTCGATGAAATATCCGCCATTTATTAGTTAGTATTCCAAATGTATATTCGATGTACCGCATTGCTCTGCTTAGCCGATAATTAAATATTTTTTTTTTTTTACTGACAAATTTTTACCACCAAAAGGACGTAGAAGTTTTGTAGAGACACCAAAACCTTCATAACCAATTAAAACATTTGGCAAAATTGGAGTTTCTGTAAATGTTAATGGTTGGTCTTCTGGTATATTTAATTCATTATTCATAAATTTTTATAAAAAACAGTCTCTAAATACTGTCGAGTCAGCACATTTTCCAAACGAACCAATATCAACAAATGTGAAATTCTAATAGCTGTCACAAACTGCCATTAAAAGTATCGAAAAATAATTCTTATAATTATAAAACAACAATCCACTGTCAATTGGCTTTACAACCCAGATGTGTTTGCCATCAACTGCACCGATACAGTTGGGAAAGTTGAAGTACCTTTCAAATCCTTGTATAATTTCAACCCACTTTTCTTTTGTTGGTAGAGACATACATAAAAGTTTTAAATATTCCCAGATTGCAACGCATACTTCATTTACGGTTTTTGAAACTGTTGATACTCCTAATTTATAACTAAAATGCAAGTCGGTAAATGTACATCCATTTTCAAGATACCTATAGACATATTTAATCCATATGATACAGACATGAAATCATATTACCTATATTATGTTATAAAAATTAATACATCATATACCTAATAATTATTTTTTTTTTCGTTTTAAAATTTTAATTATCATTAATCAAAATTATTTATACTCACAGAATGATATTAAACTAGTATTGCTGACTGTTATATGCTTATTTTTGAAATTAATATACTAGTTAAACGCATGAAAATTATATGAATAATAAATAACTTAAGATTTACTTATGTCAAAAAGAATATTTAAAAAATATATATATTAATTGTTACATTGTTAGGTATATACGTATACATTTACTCCAAAACAATATTAATATATTAAAAATTACAAACAATTTGCCACTTGACTTAAATTATACTGATGGTAGTCTATTTGACGATTCTCAAAAACCTACAGAAAATAACGGACATTTCAGGGAATTATTAAATTTCAAAATTTCATCTGGTGATGAGATTTAAAAAAAACATCTTTTAACTTCTGAGCCTAGAGCCACTTCCATTAGTAAAACGACACAGAATGAACTTATTTCTACTATGGGAAATTTAATATTAAAAAATGTGTTGGAAAGAGTAAAACAACTAAAGTTTTACAGTGTTATCTTCGACGAAACTACCGATATATCAAAAATATCTCAGTTAGTCACTGTTATTCGATATGTATATAAAAATTAAGTATACAAAGATTTTTCGGGTTTTTAGACTGTCATCAAGAAAACTATAAAAATACTGGAGGCGAAGTAGAACCTAAAATGACTGGTGAAATTATAGGAAATTCAGTTTTAAGTATTTTAGATAAACTTGATTTACCATTTGAAAAGTGCGTTGGAATTACAACAGATGGATGCTCTGTTATGCTATCCGAAAAATGTGGAGCAGTTAAAACACTTAAAGCAAAAATAAATAATGCAATCAAATGCACTTGTTTTAGTCATGCCTTAAATTTGTCGATTATGAAAGGAAGCAAAATAAAATTCGTAAGAAATGCTTTCGGAATAATGACGGAAATTATAAATTTTTTTAACACATCAGCAAAAAAAAAATATATTTCAAAAAATACTTTAAAATCATCACTGCATTCATTATGTAAAACAAGATGGATGGAAAAACATGATGGTGTTTTACAATTTTTCACGTGGTTAAGACAAAATTCGTTAGACAAAATATCAGATTGGAATGATATAAATACTGCAACTAAAGCAACTTACTTATCTAAATCATCATCGTCTGGTGAATTTTTTTTGACATTAATAACTGTTTCAGAAATGTTTACTATAACATCTCCAATCAGTAAATTATTGCAGTCCAAAAGTCAAGATAAATTTTCCACTACAATAATAATTAAAAGTGTAATTTGTATTTTGAAAAATAAACGAGAAGAACTGTTTAAACAAAATATTTAAAACGGCAGAAAGTCAGGTAATTAACTTTTGAATTTCAGGAGGAAGCCAAGATAAACAAGCCAAGATTATCTAAACTAATGAAAAACAGGGAAAATCTTCAAACTGAATCTTCTAAAGAATATTTTAGAGTAACGTTCTTTATTAATTTCCTCGATAATTTACTAAATGATTTAGAATCTAGATTCGATGAAGATTTGATGTCAGTGTATGATCGGGACGTGGTGCTGCCCAACATAATTAAAATAAAATCTATTTTTGATGTCAAATGTAAATTAAAAAATAAAATAAAAAACGTAATTAATCAGTTCGGTGACTTAGTAGCTTGTGAAATTAATATACCTAGAGATATTTTAGAATCTACTTTAATGGGTTAATTTGAAGTTTGGCATAAAAATTGGTTACAAGACGAACAATTACCTTCATCGCCTTTAGAAGCTCTCAAACGGTGTGACCAGGACCGTTTTTTTGGAATTTATGTTTTGATAAGAATACTTACACGTCACCAGCTACAGGTGCAACAGCTGAACGGAATTTCTCATCATTACGGTGAATCAAAACATGTATGAGGTCGAGAATATCGGAGGAACGACTAAATGGACTGGTTTTATTACAAGCTCATCGAGATGTCGAGATAAACCATTATGATGTCATTGACATATTTGTGTAACGTGCCAACTACTTCAGTTGAATGATGGAAGTATTTTGAATAAAAACCACGAAGATTATTTGAATATTTGGTATTTTTTTTAACTTGGTAAAATAATGTCTAAGTTCAATAATATGTATTAATTTGATTTAAACTGTGGTAAGCGAGATGTGACTGTGTATATGAGCTTGGTGTCTGCTCGAGTTGAGGCTAGCTGCTCGTCTGATGGATGCTTCATGTCCATCAGCGTATTTCGTCGGGTAGTCCTATCAGACCCCTACTATGGTATTTTAGTATAAAAATGGTACACTCGCTGCATACGCTTGAGGTCATTTTGGACGTCATTCGTATAATTATGTTATTTACGGAATATAATATTTTGCACAAAGTCATGATTTTTCTATTGCTATATTATTAATTTTACCTAGAATACAGTTTATTAAAAATACATATACCTATCGAGTGCTCTATAACACGTCGTGCGGTACCATTTATATTATTACTATTACTTCTATTGATGCATGTCGCCCAGGGTTACGAGCTCACTGCAGCATTTAGATATATTATTTGGATATAATATTGTCACAAAGTCACAGCTCGCAACATTTGCTCAATCAAAAAACAGAAGATTGGACTTTGTTATATAATTTAGAACTACTACAATAATGTTTTGACATTTAAATTTGTATATAATATTTATATAATATTCTTGGTCACGAAAAATAAAGACCTACAGAAAACAACTTACGAAAACAAGTATATATCGTTCTAACTTCCTTAGTAAAACGTTTTCAGAGGTTTGTAAATTATTAAAGATAGAAAGGGTTAACACAAGCTCATTTAGACCGCAGGGTAACCCCGTAGAACGCGCTCATAGATCTCTAGCAGAGTATTTACGACATTATGTAGATAAGAATTTAAATAATTGGGATCATTTATTACCCTTTGCATTCTTCGTATATAATTCAACAGTACATTCATCTACTAATTTCCAACCATACGCATTAGCGTACATTGGAGGTAGGTACTGATTAAATTGAAAACCGAACCAGAACCACGATACAATTACGACGATTATTTATTTGATTTGAAAGAAAATATGTAGATATCACATAAAATAGCTAGGGAGTAATTAATTAAAAATTAAATTAAAATTAAGGAACGATATGATAAATACGAAAATCCTCAAAAAATACATGTTAAGGATTTAATACATTTAAAAGATAATAATCACAGAACAAAACTTGATCCAATCTGGCTAGGATCATTCAAGGTTATAGTAGCGCTCTTTAAGCTCTATTAGAGCCTTAGTTATAGCAGTAGCAGGGAATGAAAATGTGGTTATACAGCGAGGCCGTCGAGGTATCACTGTTCATAGAAATAAAGTAAAAAATATTACAGTGACGCGCAAGTCAATTACAAATGAATAAATAATAGGATGTATAAATTATATATAATTTGTGTATAATCAGGGCCGGCGTGAATGAATAATAAGTGGGGGGGGGGGGTGTTAGAGATGGGGGTCGTTCTCCGACAAACATAAATTTGATAACATAATGTAACCTCAAATATTGTCCAATACCAACATAATTTGAATTAAATTGATATTAGGGAAATGTTGTACCAAACATACTACCGTACTTGTCGAAGTATCGGACTATTATTGAACAAAATATATTACAACATGAACATACCAAATTATTATTAAGCTCTGGTATTTTTATAAAAATGGAAATTTAATCGTTATCAAATTACATTAAAAGTAAAGTAACTTGGCAATATAAAAATGTATAATGCATAATGAAAACGAAATACATTTTTATGACGATGACGACGAGATCCATGAATATTTAAATTAATTTAGTTTAGTCCATATACTGTATATACGAGTGTTGTCCAGTTAAAATACTTGGTAATACTTGGGACTTTAAAAGTATTAAGTAGTAGCTTAATGTTGCAGATTTTGGTCATGCTAACACTAAGCATATTGTCACACCGCTCATTAACATTCAAACAGGGCTAGAAAAACATATTAAAATATTTATCATGTTGCAATTAAAAAAAATGAATGCTTAGGAATTATGGCCCAAAGGTGGCCAAGTTAATGAAATACAAGATTGATAAATTAATATACAATGTATTATTTACCTAGGAAAGTTAAGTTGATTAGAAAATGAACTAGTTTCCAGTGTTGTAAGAAATACTTATAAAAATAAAATATTTAAAATACCACCCAAATTAATTCTAGGTATTAAGGTATATTAATTATAAATTTTATATTTTCGTTTAGCAAAGTTAGTAATCAGTAATCACACAGTATATTTTACAGCCAATAAAAATGTGAATAATGAGTATAGCTTTTGCTGAACGGCTATAATATATTTTAAATTGGTACCGTTTCATCGATGGTAAACTGTATTCTGGAGAAAAAAAATTTAATTAAGCTATAAATAGACAAAAAACAAGACCGATATTGAATTGTCCATAAATTAATAATGATTTATATAATATTATAATAAAATTAAAATTAAAGGAATAAAAAAAAAGTATTTAAAACACCATTTAAACACTTCAAAGTAAAAAGTATTTAAAAAAGTATAATACATTTTGAAGTTTAAATGAATAAACATACTTCTATTTCAATGTTTTTTCTGATACATATTAATTCAAATTCAAATTTTCAACATTTAAAGATATAAAAGACTTGTGAATTTAAATCATAAATTTAAGAATGTTGTTATCTTGCCCAAGTTTATTTGTATAATAAAAAAACACATTAAAATATCTCTCACATAGCCGTGTACATAATATGGACAATTACAGTAAAGATATCAATGATCTTTTAATCAAAATTTTATCTTATTAAATATTAAGGGGATTCCATACCGTGATTTTCTGTACTATGTCACGCGTGTGTTAGACAAAAATAGAAAATCACCGGGTGGAATCCCCTTAAAGCATGAGGTAATATGGCAAGAATACCCAATACAATTATATAATCTTTAACAGATATTAGGATCTACCTGAATATCCTATAAAATAGCTTTATAGATATTATACAATATATTACTTCTCAATGACCTTTACAATAAAGGGTATAAGCTTTAGTAAAATATTATCTATCTTATCTTTTTCTACATTTAATACATTAATAGACTACAAAATTGTACATCAATTGCATGTGCATATTATGGTCATTGCTCTGTCATTCCTTTTGAGCTTTGAGTGTTGTATTGTTGTATACTATTTCACTTCATATTGAGACTTATTGTGCAAGTATATAATTATCCAATATGAATAGAGAACATTTGGATGAGCATAATTACTTTTTGAATCTTCCTGAACAAAATATTGAGGATGTAGATGAAGAAGTCAACGGTAAGTACTTTCTTACACCAATTTGTATCATATTTTTTTAATATATAATTATTAATTAATATATATAAAAATAATAATATAAAAATAAAATAGAAATTATTACATTCAGTTCATTTGTATGGCGTATATAAGGTATTACATTGGAATTATCTATCAATTACATATTAATTTTCACTATATTTCTACAGTTCAAGAACAAGCAATGACATACAAAATAATTCCTGGTGTGAGACTTAAGTCTCAAATATTTGTGGACAATTTAAATCACCGATACTACAAAAGTAAAAGTCGAATTAATAAAATGTGAGTAAAAAAAAAATTATTTTGAGATTTGTTTTATAATTTATAACTATTTAGATATTTAGTATGCGAAAACCAAAAAAATCGCGGAGAATTTTGTTCTGCCACTGCCTATATAAGCACAAACATCAACGATAATGTTATAACGGTACTAGGACAACACAACCATGATCCTCGGTTAGTAGATGTTCCTATGGTTCATTTGAGAGAGCTATTGGTACAGCAGGTACAAAACCTGGAACTATGTCCAGCTCTGTTAGAGAAATTTATAACAGAGAAATAGTCGAGTATGTTAAAGAAGTTCAATAATACATAGTTTTAAGTTTAACTAATGGCCATGGCGTTGCTGCAGAGTATTGTCATAACTTATAAGAACAATAAAAAAAAAAGTAATTATAAAAATAATACAATTATTTACTGCCTTAGAAATCCAGAAGGTGCAGTAAATTATACATTTTTGCAATCCCAATTGTGTGTAAAAAAAATGCGTCGGCGCCGTCATCCAAAGAACCCTTCTACAATCGAAGAACTGATAGATATCTTGAGCCACCAGCAAAATTCAGCATATGGATCAACAATGCAGAATCCATCCTCAAAGTAACATTGTACAAGCATTATCTATAAAAATAAAATATTTTTATAAATTTTTATTTAGTTTTTTTCAACAACAATTACCATTAATGGCAGAAGGCGAAAGGGTTGGCATAGTTTTTGCAAATTTAGATGCTATTCAAAAGTATAGGGAAGAGCTCTTTACAGTAACCGTTGCAGGTATTGATGGGACTTTTAAAACGGTTCCCAGATGTCCACCTCAGTTCACCAAAGGTTGTCTTTTGACATTTCAAGTGGTTTTAAAAAATGTAGTAAGTACAATTAGTATAAATAATTTAATTTTTCTGAAGTACCTACATACCTATTAACTGTATTTTACATTTAAGTCTTTTCCAATGGTTTATGCGCTAACTTCAAAAATGACCCAGGCTGCATATGAATCGTTTTTGATAATTACTCGCCAGATTTTGCCATTAAACTATGCGGAGCTAGTAATTATTTCAGATTTTGAAAGGGGTTTAATAAATGCTGTAAAATCAGTCATTCCTGAAAGCAGATATCAGGGGTGTTGGTTTCATTATTGTCAAGTAATTAAGTATAGTTACCTAATATAATTCACATAATTTAATATATATTTTCTAGTCTATAGTAAGGTACTGCAGAAGGACTATGAATAGTATATTCAATCTCTTCCAATCCATTCCTGAGGCGGCTAAAATATTGCGCATGGTAATTTTTATCAATAACGGATTACTGAAATTAATAAGAATATTTGAAATAGTGTAGGTAATTATAAATTTAAATGTTTTACAAACATGTCTGTTATAGATCTTAGCCTTACCTCATTTGCCAGCAGAAGTAAATCCCAATTGTAGGTTCACAATTTTTGATGGATTCAGGGTAGTTGTTGAATTTGCCAACCAACATCCAAACATTTCTCAACGTTTGGAGATTTTTCTCTTTGGTTATGTTCAAGATTTTTGGCTAATACAAATTGGCGCTGCATCTATAAGTGTCTACGGGTATGAGAATTTTATATAAAACAAAAAAAAAAAAAAAATAGAAATAAACTACTAAAGAGTTTTTAAATACATACACTTTTTAGTTCTGATGTCCGCACCAACAATTATTTGGAGTCATTTCATGCAACACTGCTAAACCAAATGGGAAAACATCCAAATATTTGGGATTTTTTGCGTAAAATCAATTTTGTAAAATAATATTTGTTCGGAAATTGGAAGTCTAATCTAACTATCTACCTAACCTATGGATTTGTATTTATTTGTTTAGTGCTGTGAATTAAATGTTATGATTCAAGGTGGTTGGTTAAAATATGTTAAATAATAATAAGTAGGCAATCAAATATTTTATTTTTATTCTAGAAAAACTGTTGCTGATTGAAAATCAGTTTTATATTGAAATGGACCAAGTTCGAAGAAACCTTACAGTAAATGAATGATTTCATTTTATTTATTTATACCTACCTGTATATTTATGGTTTTTTTGTTATTTTTAAATGTTAAGGTTAGAAACCATAAGTCTAGAGTAGACAGAGCAGACGCAACGCGTAGAATAAGGGATTATATTAATATATTAAATGAGGATGGGAACCTCTTAATGTTCCTTCAAAGAGCAGGCCATATGATGGACGGTTATCTTCATGGGCAAGTTGGCCCACAGCCATAATTCACCTAATAAATTATTATAATTATTATTTTTAACATTAAGCATATTTACATTTTATGACAATTTTATTTTATTATTAATGCTTACATTTTTTAACAATTTAATCAACTATTTATAATATTTACATTTTTGGACAATTTAATTTTTTATTTTATATTATTACATTTTTCAATATTTATTGAATAACACGTTTTATAAGTTGTATTTTAGATTCATCGAGTAGCGATGAATTTATTGGTTTTACAATGATTATGTGTGTTTTATTGTCAATAAGCATAATTTAAAACATTTGTATTACCTATTATTATAATTATTATTATTAACATTAAGCATAATATTAACATTTTATGAAAATTTTATTTTATTATTAATGCTTTACACTTTTTAACAATTGAATCAACTATTTATAATATTTACATTTTTGGACAATTGAATTATTTATTTTATAATATTACATTTTTCAATATTTATTGAATAACACGTTTTATAAGTTGTGTTTTACGATGATTATGTGTTGTAAAACAATTTACAAACCGTAGAAAAAAACTTCAGAAGTTAACATTATAAATTATAATACCTTACCAGTTACCGTAGAAAAAAACTTCAGAAGTTAACACTAGTAACTTGTAACTTGTTAGTACTTTCAGCTTTGTTATTTGTACATATGGTTTTTTTAGAACACTATAAGCAGTTTTCCGGCCGTATTATACAATGTAGTATAAATTAAGGTTAAACCGCCGATTTAAAGTTTTACGAAAATGAGTTTTGATATTTTGTTTTTACAGTTGGTCACTCTGACTGTCGGAGTAAAAATTGGTTGTTATCATTTGTCGGAGAACGGCCCTCGTCCGGGGGTGTTATGTCAAATTTCCGACTTAAAAAAAATAAAATTAAAACTTGTTAAAATTATTAAAATTGTCATGCACTTGTGTATTTATTAAATTCAAAATATAAAATATGTTAAGTTACAATAAATAGATTAAAATACTTCTATTAGGTATTAATTTTTACATAATTATTCTTCTTTCTTTCAAAACTGACCATTTATCAACAAGCATTGTTATATTAACATTATCCAAAATATCTTTGTTCGAGTTCAGCAACATTAAATTTTGTAGGCGATCAGCAGATGTAGTAGATCTTAAATAGTTCTTCACCAGTTTTAATTTACTAAATGCCCGTTCATTAGATGCTGTACTAATGGGAGCTGTAAACACCAATCGTAGATCAATCAAATCATGATAGTAGCATCATGTTCACATTTGGTAAAAGGTGTTTAAAAGATTCTGAGGTTTTTAATATTTCTAATAAATTTAACATAACATTACAATGATGAACTAATATTAAAAACTCAGAAAGAATTCCATCATAGTCAGTTATTTGGATGCAGAACTTCCTGGAGGAAATAGTTCAATTAATTTTTTTAAATCGTCTGCAATATAATTGGGTTTTAAAGGTATCAAAAATACTTTGAAAAGAGGCTCTTGGTAGTCATACATTTTTTTAAATGCTCTGATGATTATGTTATTAATGTATATAGAACTTTTTTAAATTCTGATCTATAAAATGTTTTCATATCAAAGTTTGTTTGTGTATTTGAATTGGAATCCAATCTATTGGGTATCAAACGTCTTCTATGAACTCGATTAAAATCGTAATTGGGATCAATCCTTATTTACAAGCAAATTGTATTGAACTTTCTACAAGATTATTCATACCTGTATCATCGTTATTAATGTCTTTTAAAATTTCAATAGTATTATTTAATAACATTAATGCATCAATTACATTAGGTTCTATTACTTCAAGTTTTTCTGTTAAAATTTTCATTTTATACATAATTTTCTTCATAAAATACAAAGCAATAATAAAATCAAATGATAAAATTTTTTTGGGAAGTCCAAAAGCTTGTGTTCTTGTAATTTTATCCAGTTTCTGCGCAGAAGACATTACTTGAAGTGAGTCTAAAATGATCTCATACGATATCTATCCAGCTTTTATTGACTCACCTCTAACAGTCCACCTTGTTTTTGAAAGGTTCCGTAAATTTAAAGAATTTTCTATCTCGGTTATCTTGCAGTGTAAATGGGCGTATCTTTTTGTACTCGATGAAAAAAAAAACATACAATTGCTCAAGATTAGAAAATAAGTCCACAACCACGGCACTTGCATCACAACTGTGTTTCAAGAAAGTATTAATTCGATGTGTCTGACAAGGAATAAAATAAATTATATGACCAACAAGATCAGATAGTTTCTGTGTTGTTCTGTTGATCTTACCTGACATGCTACTGTCAAAGTCATAAGATTGAAAAGCAATATTTTCGCATGGTAGACCATTTTTTTGTATTATTTCCTTAATATTCTCAGCGATTCCTAGTCCAGCTTTTTCAACAGCTTCACACACTGCTACTAAACTTTCACAGACTTCTCCAAAAGGATCTATGTAACGTAAACAAATTGACAATTGATCTTGATGTAAAACATCTGGTGTTGTATCAGCCATCAAAGAAAAAAAGTCAGATTTTTTAACTTCTTCAATAATTGTGTTATTTGTTTCATCTGCTAGTAAGTCGATAAATTCATTTTGGGAATCGTGGCTAAGATAAGTCACTTTGTGTTTTCTACATTTTTTTATCATCAAGTCATCTTTTCATAGCTGGATTATGTCTAGACATTAACAATACTAATTGATTAAAATGTCCGTTTTCCTCATTCAAATCAACACGAAACGCAAGTCGTTGGTGTGCAAAGGTACGGGTTATATCTAACAATATAGTAATCACTTCTTTATGAAAATGTATTTTATATTCTACTTCAATTGCTTGTTGTCTATTTACCTTGTTAAGAATACAGTCAAGATGGTTTGAGGAAGTCAAAAAATTTCTGTGCTGAGTTGTGTGATTTTGAAGAAAAATGTAGAGCAAGTTTTCTTTGTTTATTTGTTCCCATCCCATTCATTTGATGCCAACTTTGAACACCACTTACAACCCATGCTGGATGGATCGGCACAAATTCTGTTAGGCCCATGAGGAAATAGAGAACAAATAAAACAAAATGCTGCATCTTTCTGTATACTATATTCTAAGTGAGGAAACTCATTGAACCATAGTGAGATAAATTGGCTTTGTTTTGCTGTAGGAATATTTAAGTTTTTTGGATATTTGGCCAATTTAGGTTGATAGGGCAGAAGAATCAAGAGATACTTTCTCTGAGCTGATGATTTTACTATATCTCTCTTTCCAGGGTCATGTTCTGGAAAACTATCCAAAATATTTCCATATTCAACAGTTTCATTAGCTATTAAAGAGCTTAAAACTTGTTCAGTTGTTAGTAAATATTGTTTAGATTCAATTTTAATAGAAGTTATGATATGCGAGGTTTCAACCAAAAATGATATTGGGTTTGGTGAAGATTCATTCTTAATTTTGGTTAAAAGTCTACTACATTCTTGAAAACGGTTAACTAGTGATTCATGTATACCAGCACATACCACCCAATCATCATGACTAGTTGTATTAATACATTCAATACCTGTTGAAATATAATACATAAATATAAATATCTAAAAATATAACAAAAACAAAAACATAACATAAACTAATCCATGAGTTAACAGGTTTTATACTAATTAAGGAATAGATTTTAGTTTAATATAATAGTACATTTTTCAAAATGTACTTATCTGTTTATAATGCTCTCATATTAATGAAAATATGTGTTTAAATAGAAATCCGTTACTTAACAGTTAATATAATAGTATTTAAAGCAGAAATATTATTATAATTATATGCAATACAAAAAAAAAAAATATTCTCCTATAATATATTAATTTGTGTAATATGTGTAATATATTTAAATCATGTTAACAATAACTTATCGATTGCAAATTTCTATTTACAGTGTTAAAAAATGTAATAAATATTTTCAGTAATACAAATAAAAATTATAAAACTCAATTTGTTGGCAGACTTTAGGTTCAGATTCAATTATTTTACCATTTTCTTTATCATTTTTAAAATGTTCTGGGTCATCCATAACATTCCCTGGAATAAAATAATAAGTATAATATGTGTAATATATTTATATCATGTTAACAATAACTTATTGTGTGTGTATGCTCGTATACACGCTCGTCGCTCTGTGCAAGTTTTTATGTTTCTTTCAAAACTAATTACCTGTTTTTTGCGTTTTTTAGTTCACTATATCTATAAAAAGTGCGTGCGTAGATTGGTGTCGGTTTTGATTCAGTCTGCTCAATATTTTTTCTTTATTTTTCACTTGCAGTGAATTGTTAATTAATTTGTATACGTCGCTGGCAGGTAAAATTTAATATAAGTTTATGCTATCAGCTATTACGGCTGAATCTTATCGACTTTCAACCCATGGCTGCTGCTTCTTAATTAGAATCCGGTACGTGTCAAGGCCACCGCCTATCGTTGTTAGCAACAGGTGCTAATTATTTGGCCTATCTACTTTTGTTAAGGCACCTTACTTGTTCTTTTGCTTATTCGCATATTTTCTCATCACTTAGTCGAAAACGCGTAATGACGCAAAACAATGATCTTCTTTCTGCCGAGTTAAATAAGTGGACTAAAGTCATGCTCGTTGACTATATTGTGACGCAATCTCTGCCTGCTGGTATGAAATTGAGTGAAGACATGTCAGAGTTTTTAAAAGTTTCTACTTCTAACCCTGCAAAGCTTTCGCCTGGAAACTTAGTAAATGTTGCCAATATTCTCCAATCCGTGGTCGAGGAGCTCAAATCCGTGGCACTTATTAACTCTAAGTTACATAATAAGCTCAACCGTCTCAATGCGACAACTAGTGTCTCATTTCCTAAATCAAATGCTCAACCCATTAATTTGCCATTTGTTGTGCACCCTAAATCGGATGCGGATACTCGTTCTACTCAGCCCGCAAACCAATTGATTGCCGGTCTATCTTCGTCCGTAAAGTTAAAATTCATTGTTGGTTCTCTAAAAACTCATCTTCTAAGCTGTCATCAGTGCCGGTGCGCAAGCATGTTGATATTTTTGTCTCGAGGCTTGATCCATGTGTTACAACTGCCCTACTAGAATCTGCGTTGTTCAATGGTTACCCAGACGTGACCATCAGCAAAATGGTTACAAGGCACCCATCTTACTCTTCATTTCATGTGCGCCTGCCTGAGGAGAAGCTTGATATTGTCCTCGATCCTGTATTCTGGCCCAATGGAGTAATGGTCAAACTTTTTTGGAGTCGTCTTGCTCCCGAGATGATTCAAGACACAACTCCAAAAAACTGATATCTTCGTGTTCATCTACCAGTCCTCCTCTTGTTGGTGTACACGTTCCATCCACTTTCAGATATGGTGTTGCAAAAAAACCCCAAAAAAAAAACTTATTAGCCTAGGAGCGAAGTTACCCATGGGTTTCTATCAAAACTGTAAAGGTCTAAGAACCAAACTTTGTCTTTTTAAATGTAATGTTGCTGTGTTTAATTATGTTTTTTACATTTGCTTAACTGAAACCTGGCTAACTAATAGTTTCCATGACACCGAATTAGGTTTACTCAACTATGTTGTATTTAGATGTGATAGTATTAGTCAAACCAGTAATTTCAGTAGAGGAGGTGGAGTTCTCGTTGCCATTCGTAACAAACTTACTTACTCGTATTAGTGCTGTGTTATAAGTTTTGTACCTATAGTTGTTTTCAAACCTTCTAAATTTCCATCCTGGTTCTCTAAAGATCTTAAGGATATTGTTTTTGCCAAGAAGAAAATTCATGCGAAATACAAATTATCACGCAACCCTGTTAACTATAACAAGTTATCTTACCTGCGTGCTCAGTATAAATATTATTATAAAAAATGCTATAAAACGTTTCTGGATAGCACTGAAAACATGCTTAAACTTAATCCTCGTTTATTTTGGAACTTTGTGCGTAAGCAAAGGTCTACCAATAGTATTCCCAATGCTGTTCACTTCAATGATCAAAGTTCAGCAGATCCTGAATCCATCTCCAGTCTTTTCTCGTCTTACTTTAACTCAGTCTATGTGCCTTCCTCAATAAGTAGCCTCCCTGTAATTCCATTTGCGCAGCATATTTTGCCTTCTGACTGCTGCTTTAGTGCCGATGATGTCGAGAATGGGTTAGCTGCACTAAAAAATGTAAACTCTGTTGGCCCTGATGGTTTATCTGGGACTTTTTTTGTATAACATCAGGTCTGTTCCTTTGCTTTCCTCTATGGTTACTTTTTAGGCGCTCAATGGACGATGGAATTTTCCCATCTATGCTAAAGATCAGTTCAGTCACCCCTGTGTTCAAATCTGGGGACAAATCTGACGCCGTGAATTATCGGCCAATATCGATTCTTAGCCATATTGTCAAGCTCTTTGAACACTTAGTGCTGAAATCCATTCGGCCTTCAGTTGACTCTATACTAGTCGATGAACAATATGGCT
This sequence comes from Macrosiphum euphorbiae, assembly GCA_949089665.1. Taxonomy (NCBI): domain Eukaryota; kingdom Metazoa; phylum Arthropoda; class Insecta; order Hemiptera; family Aphididae; genus Macrosiphum; species Macrosiphum euphorbiae. The sequence goes on along the minus strand of CARXXK010000002.1, from coordinate 21,621,796 downwards.
TCCGACCTGGACGTTCCGCCGTTTCGAACCTTATTGTATTTAATTATTTTGTCCTCGAGGCATTTGAAAATCGCTCCCAGGTGGACGTGGTTTTCACTGATTTTACGAAAGCATTCGACCGTGTCGACCACGCCATTCTGATCGACGTGCTCTATAAGTCCGGATTTGGTGAACCTATTTTATCCTGGTATAAATCATACCTGTCCGGTCATGCGCAGTGGGTTAAAGTGCTTGGGTTCAAATCTGCTGCTGTCTCTGTTCCATCAGGTGTTCCCCAAGGTGACCACTTATCTCCTCTGCTTTTTTCGGTATTTGTAAATGGAATTGCGAAGGCTGCTCCTAAATGTAAATTCCTAATGTTCGCAGACGACCTTAAACTTTTCTGTAAAATCGAATCTGAAGCTGATTGTGTCGCCCTTCAGAATGAGTTAGATTCCATTTGCTTATGGTTTAGCACTCTTGGCCTCCAATTTAATATTAATAAATGCAAATCAATGTCCTTCACCAGGTGCCAGGTGGCAGTCGATTATTTATACACTATCAATGGTTCAGTGATTGATAGAGTTACAAGCAATAACGATTTGGGTGTTCTTTTCACTGCTGATCTTAACTTCCACCCTCACATTGACTCCATCTGCTGCAGAGCTCTCAAGTCACTTGGCTTCATAATGCGCACCATGAAAGAGTTCAAACTGTCTAGATCTCTTAAGACTGTCTATTGCTTTTTAGTCCGAAGCTTACTAGAGTATGCGTCTGTGCTCTGGGACCCATTTGTGGTCATTGATTCTTGCCATTTAGAGCGAGTTCAAAGGCGCTTTTTGTCGTCCGCAGCTTCATGCTAAAAATTGTCCATCCTCCTCATGTCTATACTCCAGTATTGCACGCACTTAACCTTACATCCCTAGCAGACAGGCGCGTTAAAGCTAACCTAGGCTTTTTGGGAAAGTTAATCGATGGTTCTATAAATGCCCCTTTACTGCTCGCGAAAGTAATCTTCAAAGTTCCGCATCGTGCCACAAGGTCTCGAGTTCCGTTTACTGTACCTTTCCATTGTACCAATTACGGTAGAAACAAACCTATCGACCGCATGATGCGTTTGGGTAACGAGGACCCCACCTTTCTTAGTTCACCTTAATATTGTGTTATTGATCTTGTAGTATCTCTCTTTTTTTTTTTTATTATTATTTTGTTATATCATGTAGGTATGTAGTTTTAGTTGTGTCCTAATTATTATAATTTGTATTTATTGTACCTGTAATTTTGCTCTATTTTTGGGCCATCGCTAATTGTAAATGTTAATTATGTTAAGTTTCTGTATTATTGTTGTGTACTGTACTAAATAAGGAATCTTATTCCGTAAATTAATTAATAAACAAATAAACTTATCAATTGCAAATGTTCTAGTTCATCTATAACATTCCCCGGTATAAAATACATAAGTATAATATTTACAGTTATGTCATAATAAATAATTAATAGGTAAATAAAATATGTTTCAACATGACAACATACCTTTTTCTGGCTGTTCAACACTAGATTCAGTGCATTTTCATAGTTCAACTTGTTCAATGTCTTGATTATCTACCAACTTGTATCTGTCCTACACATTAAAAACAAGAAGTTTAAAAATCAGCAAAAAACTTAATTTATTATACACAAAGTTTAAATAATGTAATAATAAATAAATAGATTTAAATATCTGAGGTTTTAAATTCTATAGTAAAGAAAATCGTACCTATCGTATTATTATAAATAATAGGTAATTAAATAATCATGGTTATGACGTGCGCTGCATCGTTTTGTTACAACAAGAGTGGACAGAAACAATCCAAGGTTTCGTTTTTCAGGTTTCCGAAGAACGTTGATGAGTAAGTACAAATAGTATTATTAATTTATATTATTCTTTATGTAGGTACCTAATATTATAGAATTTATGACTTTTGAAGAAAAGTTTGTTGTTATGGTACTTGTTCGTGTGTGGAAGTCGATAACGCACACGTACCATCGTTATTACTGGGTTATATATTTTATTATTAGTGTATTCAGTATTTCCATATTACAGTATTTTGTATAAACATTTAAGTGAATTTAAATTATACAAGCTATATGGTATTATGTGATGTTTTAGGTGTAATTAATGGACATCCTTAATTGGTCAGAATATCCTGGTAAATTGTAATGTTCAGTTTTAGAGAGTCTGTTCCGAACATTTTGAAGCTACATGCTTTACATCTTCATCAGTGGGACGACAATAAGTGCGTCTTATCAGTGGTGCTATGCCCTTAAAGAAGAAACAAAACAATGCAGAACTTGATACTGGCACTTTCAACGATGAAACAGTAACTTCTGAGGGACAAGTATCTATGATGACTGTTACAGATGTTTGTGACGAAGAATGTTTTAATAATACTGAAATTCCAACTGATGTATCACAAATGGTTATTGAAAGTTGTTCAACTCCATTATCACTTAAATACCAAAGCAACTTAAGTAGTTCAAAATTGTCTTTAGCATCAACAAGTAGCTCTTATTCAATGACTTCAACACAAACATCGTTACAATTATCATCAGATACCCCACAAAAACGTAAACTTAGGAAAAGTATGAAATATAAAGAGGACCAGTATAAGGACTTACCTAAGCAATTCACTGAATTACAAAAATCTGTAGATAGAACAAAACATCCCACAATTTAAGATTTCCATGAGTTATGTGATACATTTTTAAGGCCTGACATCGCTAAATTGGTTAAATCACAACCTTCCTTAAATATAAAATCATCTAAAGGTTTCCGGTATTCTAATTCAGTGAAACAATTTGCACTTAAAATACATTTTCTTTGGCCTAAAGTATATCGTTTGATTAAAATAACTTTTAATTTGCCAAGTATAAGAACTTTACAAAGAACCACTGAACGTTGGGAAATAAATCCTGGTTTCAATGACTTGGTGTTCAAAGTGTTAACTTTAAAAGGTAGTACCATGTCTGCAAAGAGTAAAGAATGTGTTTTATGTAGGTATATTAAAGCTTTTCTTTATTATAGCACTGTTAAAGATACAATTATTGGATTCCATAACACCGGCTCCATCAAAACACATGAGCTAGCTAGGTCAGTAATGGTAATTATGATTCGTGGCTTGCATGATACTTGGAAGCTGCCTCTATGTTACTTTTTTGTTGCGTCTAATTGTTCTGGTTATGATTTGCAAAGTATAATTTTTAACTGTATTGAAAAATTATCCAGTATTTCTTTTAATGTTAAAGTAATGATTTCTGATTTAGGGTCCAATTTTAAAAAAAATTGCTGATCAACAAGGTATTACACCAGAAAAACCTTATTTTAATGTATCAGGAAAAGAGATTGTTTTTATGTTCGATCCTTCTCATTTACTCAAAGCAACTAGAAAAAACTTTTTCAACTATAAATTTGCATGTAATAATAAAATTGCAGAAAAAGTTAATTTAGAAAAGTTCTATTCATTAGATAAGACCCGAAATATTCGTTTAGCACCTAAATTAACTGACATTCATCTTAATCCAAATTCATTTCAGAAAATGAAAGTTAAATTTGCTTTCCAAGTATTTAGCAAAACTGTAGCTGCTGGAATGGAAACTTGTATGTTGACTGGTGACTTATCAGCTGAAGCTATTCACACAATTGATTTCATTAATCTTTTTGATATATTAAATTCTCGACCAAATTCAACTGAAATAAATATTGAAGAAGAACCATGAAATTCCAAATGTTTTTGTCTACCTTTTACTGGTGCTGATTTTAAAGTAAAATTCCTAAAATCAATGTTTGATTATTTTAAGTGTTTAACTGTTAAACGTTATAACTAAGTTAAAAATGAATGGGTAGTTATTAATAAAAGTGTTAATATAAAATTCATTAATGGATGGTTAGTATCAATAGGTTTATTAAGACTTTTTCAAAATTTTCAAAAAGAACATCCTACAGAGGGATTTAGTGCTATATACTAATAGAACGAATCAAGATTCTCTTGAAAACTTTTTTGGAACTTCACGTATACAAAATGGAAATTGTATTAATCCAACTCCCATTCAATTCCAACGTACTTTAAAAACCTTTTTTCCTTAAATGTTTTTGAACACTCTGAAGGAGCTAATTGTATAGCTGATTTAGATTAAATTTTAACAACCATTAATGATACACCATCTGTTGATTTAGAAGCACTATTTACAGAAAAAAATCCAATTGTGTTAAAAGCTTTACCTGTTGAGGGATCAAGTTATAAAAAACTCGATCTGCCTGAACAAAATTCCTTAGCCTATGTTTGTGGATATTTAATAAGTAAATGTATTGCAGTACATAATGGTGACACTTGTCTCAATTTTGGAAAGGCCACTACAAATTTAACAAGTGAAAAGTTTTATTGTTTGTTAAAAAATTATGAACAAGATAATTCATCAGTTTTTGGTAAATTGATGATGCCTGACTCTAGTTTTTACCGATATATTTTTATTCTGGAATCAATTTTTGATCAACATTTTACTTCTTTTGCTGCAAGACCAAATGTTGGTCAACAACTTCCTTCTCTTATGAACGATGTTTATTTGATTTATCCTTGCGAAAATTTCCCTAGAACATATCTTATTAATTTATACCTAAGGTTTAAAATGTTCAGTACTCTAAACAGAACAAACAAAAGTATTAAGTCATTAGGTACTGGTAGTCGAAGCAGAAAATTACAAATGTTATCCAATATGTGAATTATATTACTAGTATATTACTGTGTTATGATTGGTGCTACGCGTTTTAAACATTCTCACATTTAAAATAATATTGATCATTTTTATTATTATTCATGAATGTATGAAATTGTTATTTTGTGCTTTATAATAAAAAAATATAATTATATACTTATACAAATATGTTTATTTCACTAACCTTTGTAATATAGGTATGTTTACAAGTTAAAGACATTATATTAAAATGTACTATATCGGAACAATTTATTATTTACTCTCTCGAGCCAGGTTAACATCTAGTGTTTTGAAAGAACGTCGTTCATATTTAGTGAACGATACAATACATTTTTTTTATATAATGAGTCATGACTAATAATAAGTTATATTGGTTTTGCTTTATAGTATTATGTTTTATTCAAAAGTCTGATTTAATATACTTGCCTTGTTTAGTTATTAAATCATAATCTTTATTTATTGAAATAATTGTTATTCCTATTGCATCAATTATTAATCAGGAGAATGTCTAAACTATAAATAAGATATTTTGATACAATATAAGGTGACTTTTGTTTGGTTTTTTTTTTTTGGTGTCAGGTTATTATCTAGTTAATCTGTAATCACTTATCAGAATTTGGTTTTATTTAGTGCCACATTTCTGGTAACCCCGCATAAGTCATTCAGTCAGCTCAGTCACTTAATCGCGCCTATCACAGCTCACGAAACGTTATCTTAGTACTATAAGCAAGGCCGGTCTATGAGTATCATTATAAATAATTGCGCTGTTATAGTTTCAGTGTGCATCAAAATATGATATGAATTTATTTTTTTTATAAACTCATCAATAAGATTAGTACTTTTTCTACTTTTTATCTTTATTTCTAAATTTGCCGACTTCCTATAAAAATAATACTTTGCCGACTAATTTACATAAAAACACCAAGTGGGGGGTGGTAAATAATCCTTTCACGTATAAGTACATAATTATGAACCACTCTCCGTGAAATGTGGTCTCATAGATGTTGTAAAAGTTGTTTCTTTGCATAAATAAGCCGCTTTTAAAACCTCTACAACTACCTCAAGGACACCTAGATCCACACGCCGACCAACTCAAAGGAGTCAACATCATAAATATACAGGTCAGAGAACAGGACGATCAGATGTACTAGAGCTGCCACGACGGGATTACCTATACACGCTACTACGAGTTTATACACAAAAATATCTTGTATATTTACTATTATAATAAAACTGCATTCGATTACTATTTTAAATTGTCGACTGTTTATTTCAAAAGTATCATCTTTTGTATTCCTGAAGGGCTGCACGTAACAATACTTGTATAGTTGTATTTTATATTACGTTTTTAATACAACAAATATATATTATAAAAAGTGTTTTAAAAAATGTCGGATTGTAATTGTTTAATATTAATATTAATATGAATGCAATAATTAAACGTTAATCAGTATAACTGCAGTTTATAGGTATGAATGATTATAACGTGCTTATTGTAGAAACAACATAAGTAAACTGAATGTCGTGCGACTTGCGAGGCACACACGTCGAGTATGGTAGGACAATTTCCCACCATATATATATATATATATATATATATAAACATTATTTAATACCTACGTAACAACAATTCTTAATTCCCTAAATTTTTAAATGTGACATAATTTTTTTTATTAAATCATATTCTCCATATGTATGTTATAATAAAAAGTGGAACAAATCAGGTTATTTTAGATACTTATATCTAAATTTGCTATTTTGGTAATGTATTTAACATTATTTTGACTCATGAGTAATAATTTTATAGAATTCAATAATTTACTTAATAAATATTTTCATGTATGGGTTTTTGTTGGTTATAGAATTTATAACTTTTTAACTTAAAAACTTTATCTATAGTATCGTTTTTAAGTAATCGAGGTTTTCGCAAGGGAACAGAATTTTTTTCGACTTATCAAGGTTCCACTTTTCGAGGTTCCACTGTATTTACTAAATCGTAGATGTAGGTAGATTTTTAATTCAACTTGTCTTTTCTATCCAATTTCAGTTTTTCATTCATCAAGATTTTTTTATTCAATTTAAATGTTATTATTAAGTGATTTGTTTAATAAAAATTACAATCTTTGTTAAATTAAAATTAATAATGAATAAAAATTATGAATAAGATTGAACCATAGAAATGAATAAAATTGTAATAATGGTAAATTGATTAATTTTTTTGTATGTTTATATTTTATGTGTCATTTATATTTATTTTATTTTTTATATATTATATTTTTATAAATTATAAATATACATTAATTTTTCAGTCAGTAATATTAATCATTTGCGGTTCAATTTTATTATTTTATCAATTCGATAAAGATTGTAATTTTTATTAAAAACCATATCTAATAAAAAAAATCTAAATAAAAGTCTTGTTGAATTAAAAATCTAAATTATAATTAATAAAAATAAAAATTTTGTTTAAAAAAAACCAAATCACTACAAACGAAAAAAATTAGATAACAAACCAATACAAACCGGCTACAAACGAATGTTAAAAAAAAAATCAATTTCCAAATTGGGGGGGTTGGGAAATGGACCTCGAATATTTAAGTATTAAGAAGTCGCTAACGGATAGGTACTCAAATTAAATTCTGTAACGTTAAAATTATTTTTAGATTCTGAGCGGAGCGATGAATGTATTGGTTTTACAATGATGTATGTTTTTATATTTTTATTTATATTTTTATTTATATTTTTATATTTTTGTGTCTGTCATCACGTTTTAAGACAGTAAAAGTGCTTCGATTTTCTTCAATAGTACCTTTTCTGATAGGAAAGTGAATCTAGTTGGTACTTTGGGGGGTCAAAAGTAAACATTTCCCAGTAGTTTTCACAAGCGCCGGGAAAAACAACATAAAAATTAAGGAAAAACGGGAATTTTTACGCAAAATTGGTTTTCCAAAAAATCGATTTTGGTTATTGGTGTAACTCTAAAACAAATGAACGTATATACATGAAATTTTCACTGGTTGTTAATATTTGCATTTTCTATACACGATAACATTTTCAAAATATTTTGATTTATTTTGAACTGTTTAGGGACATTTTCATTTTCCATTTTTTTTTAGTTTTTTTTCTAAAAATATCAATAAAATTTTATTTGTTGGTTGCGAAAGCTTGAAAATTTAATAGAAGGCTCCTAATATGTTGTTTCAAAGGCAGATGAAAAATATTAAAAATCCTTAGTCACAGTTTTTTTTAAAAGCATTTAAAGTTCAAAAATTGACAAAATATGGAAAAATCACGAAAATTAGCAAATTATTTTGAGTTAAGAATTCGTAAAAATTTTTCTTTTTAAATCTAAGATTTGAAAATGAAACACATGATTCCTTATAAGATTATCTACCTTTATCAATAAAAAAATCTCTACCGCACAGTCAAATTAAATTTTTATGAGCGTTTGAAATTCAAATTTTTACAACATTGGATTTTCACTCGATTTCTCATGTAGCGATTTCCTTATTTTGTTGTAATTCAAAAACGAATAACTGTAGATACATGAAAATTTCACTGAATGTTTATATTAGCATTTCCTATACACCATACAATTTTGAAAATATTTTGACTCTTTTTGAGCTGTTTACGGACATTTTCAGTTTTCAATTTTTTTAGTTTTTTTTTCTATAAATATCAATAAAGTTTTATCTGTTGGGCCAAAAAGTGTAAAAATTTAATACAAGGCTCCTGATATATTGTTACAATATCAGTTGAAAATATTAAAAATACGTAGGCACGATTTTTTTTTATAAGCATTTAAAGTTGGAATTTTGACAAAATTTATCAAAATCTCGAAAATTATCAATCGTTGGAATTAAAAAATTATAAAATGTTCAGTTTTTATAACTAAGAGTTGAAAATTTAAAACAAAGATTCTCATGAATAGTTCATACTGTAACCAAAAAATCTAAAAAATATATGAACACAGTTATTTTTTACAGACATTTTAATTTCAAATTTAGACAAAATTTCATATTTAAACCGAGAATTACGATTTTAGTTATTTTGTTGTGATTGTATAATATTATTCGTGGGTACTTGAAATTTCTAAAGTAATCTACTATGTATATCTATGATAGTATCAGGGTTTGTTGTTGGTGTATAACGCGTTATAAGTACCTAATGGATATTGTGATATGATTAATTTGGAATTCATTATAGGTCAATTTTTTTTAATACCATAGATATGTGTATAATATGTCTTATACCTAGGAGGACATACCGTCTCCGCTCAGAATCGTTTTTCTTATACAATGATATTATATCATTGAATTCAAATTTAATACCATCCATTATACAATGACCCACATGTAACCTACTGTACAGCAGAGCGACACCCACTTGCCCACCTTTTTTTCAGTATGTTTATATATTTTCGATAACGAAAATGTCATTATACAGTGACCCACTTGTAACCTACTGAACAGCAGATTGACATCCACTTACCCACTTTTTTTTTAAATTTTTTAAATTTAAAAGTTAATACTGTATACTTCAAATTTTTTTTAAACATTTAAATAGCAATTTTATTCCAATAGTTAAAAATTTTATTTATAAGTTACGTGTCTTTGAAAATATATTATGTAGTTGAAATGCGACTCATTCTTAGAATACTGAACTGCGAGACGTTCCACTCTGGTATAATGTTATCACTGTACAATCTTTCAAATCTATAACAATAAGTTTATCCGTCTTTTATCTAATAAGTACAAAAAAAGGGTATAATAAAGTATAATTGGATCTAGTTTTAAAAGTTCCAAGTTAATTTTCCAAATAACAGGAAAAACAAAAAATATTAATTTACATTTGGATTTTGACATATTACAATTTGTTATTTGACTGTAATTATTTTACGTAGCTATTTTCATCGAATATTTAAATTTATATTTTATAAACACGATTATGTAACTTTCAAACTCTTAGGTAGTTTTTATTTATTTATTTTTGAATTTCAGGAATATAATAAAATCAATTATTTAAAAATTGGTTTTGCGTAGTTCTTTCCATTTTTTGCCGTCTTTTATTAGTTTTTCTAATTATTAAAAAAATGTACTAGCCATTTCAAACATATTTATACTACATTTTTTCTGGAACTTGAGCATTATATTATATTTCCTATAGGCTATAAGTATTGTAATAATATGCTTAATTTGTAATTAGTTTTGTTGGTCAACATAACGCCTATTTTATCTGTTTAACTATACACTATATTGACTATTAAAAAAAAATTCAACCCGGGCGTCCTACATGTGTGCATGGGTCATGGGTGTGTTATCATTCTGCATACATTAATTACTGATAATTAATTAAGTAAAGTGTTTAATAGTTGTGTGTACCCTGACCATCACCGAAGAAAACCAGTTATCGTCCTGTACGCTATTATTGTGTTTAATACAGTTGAATATGGTACCTGTCGAATAGAGCTGCAGTTTTCGATTAAGCCTGATCAGATTAACCTTCGTTATACAGTGGGAGCTGATTATATTGGTAGAAGTTGTAGATTATTTTAAATAATATCATGGAATTATATCTCTATAAAAATCAATGTAAAATTGTAAGTTTGATATGTCTGGTGGGTAGTGGGACACTAATAATAATCAGCAGTTATTAGGTATGCAGGGGGGGTTTAGTAAGTCCACATATTATTTGTATTTTCGTGAGCGTTTGTAGTAAGACTTGTATCAGGACTAGCACTAGCCCAAATACCAGGGGGAAACTATATCAATAACAAAATATCAGATTACAACTTAAAAATAATTACACAGTATGACTATGTGAAGGGTTTGAGATTTCGCAATAAGCCAATAAAATTTAATTTTTTCTGTTAATCTATATATATAAAAATGGAAACAAAAAATTCGAAATTGCATCAGTTGAGAACGGCTGGGCCGATTTTGCTCAAATTTTTTTTAAGATGTTTGTAATTGCCAGGTGAAGGTTTTTACGACAGAAAATTTTTAAAAAGTCAACCGAATAGTTAGAAAAACTGCCAAAACTATTTATTGATGTCTGGGATTTGAACTCGATACCGTTGTCTTTATTTACTCTATGGTGTATTATATTATATTGGTTGCTATTGGTTAATCGGGCATGTTTGTTGATTTGTATTATTATTTTTGTAAATATATCTTATATATGTCGCATCCATATCGCGTTATTGTGCGTTTCGCGAAATGGACAACGTTTGCATCCATTTCGCGTAATGAAACCGCGGTTTCTCCACTTCACGTAATTACACAATATGGATAATATTTCGTGAAATGGATACCTAAACTATCGTCAACGGAACTTGTTCCGTCATTTGGATGTCCATATAGCAAAACTTAAAAAAACTTTTATTTTTATATTTTATAATTATATTATTATCGATTATCATAATATATTACAATTAATACTTTAATACAAACTATTATTTATTTAGACATGCTTGTGAGTTATGACAACGAGAATTACATTTTAAATTACTTTTAAAACAAGCACATTTTTTAGTTTGACATTTGCCTTTACAATAACAATTAAAAAAACCTTGACCTCCAGTTAAAGAAGAGACAATTTCTCTTAATGACATTTCTTTTGTCTTATTAACTTGCTCGATGTCAATGAAATTTGATGTGGCTGATTGTATATTTCCAGAACCATACCAACCTTTTAGTACACCATGTTCAGTTCCTATACGGTTAAGGTCATTTTTCTGGTCGATCACTACGCCAATAATGTTAGCTGGGTCTGCAGGACCTCTATCTACCTTCGGAACCGGGATTACAATACAGTCTCCAACTTTAAATGTTGGTATTTTGATCTTACTATCCTATAATATAATGAAATAATAAATTATTTTAAGTAAATATAAAAACCAAAATGATTTTACTTGTAACATTTTTTCGGCTTGCTTTTCTATTCCTATAGCTCCTAGATGACGTACTTCCTTAATTTTCATATTCTTCTCACATAAATTACATAAAATTGCTTCGGCGGAGTCCGTTTCCATACAACATTCTGTTCCGCAAACATTACATTGAACAGTTATTTTTTCGATCTTACTTTGAATATCTTCTTTGTAGATTTCTTCTAAGTCTTCTTCCGTTACCAATTTTTGTAAAATTTCTATTGGTAAATTGGATGTTGCTAATCCAACTTTTGGATCATTCCCAAATAAAGCCTTATACGGTGACCTACCAATCACACGATGATGAGAACTATTTTTTTGAAATTGAACAAATTGTAGTCCAATTGACCATTTCTTTGTTTTGTTGTCTTTCATCCAAGCTCTTAACATATTTTCTATGTCCTGGTTGCTTCTCTCAATACTTCCCTGGCTCTGTGGGTGTCTGGGTCGACCGTGAACAATAACGCAATCTGGCCAAAGTTCTTTCAGTTCATTTATAATAGAATTAACAAATTCCCTACCGTTATCGCTCTGCAGTATTTTTGGTGCGCCAAATGTAAGAAAAATTGATAATAAATTATTAGCTACTTCAGATGCGCGTTTAGACTCGAGAGGACGTAAAGATAAAAATTTAGTACTATGATCTTGGTAATTCAGTATTCATGCCTTGTTTTCTTATTTCTAATTGTAAAATATATAATTTATTATTTTTAAATTTAAATGTTTTGCAAAAACAAATAGGCATAATATTTATTACGAAGTACAATAATCTATTTCTGTCAAATTGGATTAAATTAATTAAATAACTTACTTATTTAATTTGGCTTTTACTAAACTTTGTATCATTGAATTTATTTCGTCGATGCTGTGTGGTTTTTTTTCCAGGTTTATCATTATAATATCCATCAAGTTTTTTATAAAACTCATTTTTTTCGTCAAACGACATGATTTTATTTATTTACTAACGAAGTATAATATAAAAGGAAAAAATAATATGCACTATTTTACTTTCTTATACACACTTTGCAAACACTAAACACACACGTATTGAACGGTCTTAGCAAAATGAAAACTGGTATGCATTGGTGGGTCGAATTGTTAATGATTATCGATCGATAATAATGCTTATAAAATAGAAAATATCTAAACACAATATTATGACTGTCGTTTATGATAGATTAGATAAGAATTATTGTCACTCCAAGCAAACACCTATATATGGACATCCAAATGACGATAAACATAATAGTTTGTATTAAAGTATTTTAAGTTTTAAAAGTTAAGTTTTGTTTCAAAAGTAATTTAAAATGTAATTCTCGTTGTCATAACTCACAAGCATGTCTAAATAAATAATAGTTTGTATTAAAGTATTAATTGTAATATATTATGATAATCGATAATAATATAATTATAAAATATAAAAATAAAAGTTTTTTTAAGTTTTGCTATATGGACATCCAAATGACGGAACAAGTTCCGTTGACGATAGTTTAGGTATCCATTTCACGAAATATTATCCATATTGTGTAATTACGTGAAGTGGAGAAACCGCGGTTTCATTACGCGAAATGGATGCAAACGTTGTCCATTTCGCGAAACGCACAATAACGCGATATGGATGCGACATATATAAATGAATGACCTATGGGAAGAAGATACGCTAATTTAAAAAGGGTTAAATTTGGTTTTTTTTATTCATCGGATTTTAGTAGGTACGTTATAGGTAGGTGGAATTAAGTAAAAACGTCAAACTTGGTATAACTTTGGTACTTTTTGAGTTAAATCATACACTTACGTACAAACAGCACGGGGTCCGCGATCTACCGCAGGTAAATTACCTATCTGATAATGTACTGCTGCAATTCAGAATTTTTATTCCGGGCAACAGAAAAGTTAAGATAAATCTAGAACATCATACACCGAATATTAAATAACGCATTGAACAATGTTTGAGTCATATAGAGTTGGTACATTTAACGGGAAACGAAATGCACGGGATCAGCTAGTATTCTTATAATTATTATAACTATTATTATTTCATACCTTCTTATACAAATAATATGTGGATCATACATTCATACCTACACATTATAAATTATATTATTAAATTGTATTTTAAATTTGGACTAGATTCAATTAAAAAATTGATTGTACACTTTTTTTATACATCACGAAAACAAACAAATTTTAACCAAACCAACTACATTTAATTTGTCGGTCCTAAGTCTGAATAAAGGGGAAAGGAAGTTTGTATTCGATGTAATTTTTTTTCGTGTGGGAACTTACATTCACCCTATACAGGGACGGCACCAGAATTGTTTTCCTAGAAGTGCGATAAAGGGTAAGTCAATTTTTTGAAGGGGCAAGCTCAACAATAGTCAATAATTATACTTCTATCAATAGAAAACAAAATAATGATTTATGTTTCAACTGTATAAACAGTCAACGTTATTGTTATTGTTTTTCAGTTCACACACACACACACACACACACACACACACACACACACACACACACACACACACACACGACACATACAAATACACAATTAACAGAATGACGACTCGTTTGGGAAACCCGACTAACTGATAGGTGACCGCCGCTATTTTTAAACATTTTGAATCATCACATTCACCGATTTCGGAGAGTTAAAAATTAAGATAGTAATCCTATTTAGTATTTACGATTATAATATAATTTCCATCATATAAACGGTAACAAACCAGTAAAAATAGGAGTTCAAATATCTGGGGGGTGAGAGAAGGGCGAGAACTTATCCTGGGAGGGCAGTCGCCCACCCTTGACCCCCCCCCCCCCTAGGCATCGTCCCTGTTATTATATAAAATATGAATTGGAATTCAAATTACTTTGCTTGGAGAATTATTTCTAGTAAAGAGCGTCGAAATGGTTTATATCCCACACCAAGTGTATTTATTTGATATACCACGCCTTCTGAAAAAAAAATATGAATTATGATTTTACATTAGTTACTACATTAGTTACTTCTACAAACCAGTTAATTTAATTCCTGTGACTTCTACAATAAATATTTTACGTATTTGGTTAGGTTCCAAAGCAATGTTTTCTCGTATTGAACTACTCCACTTATGTGAAATTCGTTCAAGTTCTTCACTTGCATTAAAACTTAGATAAGAATCGGTTTTCTTGTTTTCATGTAAACTCTTTGTAATGACAGACATAGCCTGTAGGTACAGTTTACATTAATAATATGTTGTTTTTTTTTTTAATCCATTTAATATTTAAATAAAATTTCATATTTATTACATTGTCTCCTTATTTCATGTAAACTGTGTGGTTATCTCGTTACCACAATATACCAAATATTTGAAAATATTCAATAACTTTACCGTGTGTAAGGCGTATATTAATGACGAATATAATCGTTTTGTTTTTATTTTATTTAATTAGATGAAAAACAAGAACATTTTGAACACGGATCAAATGGTTATATGGAATACAATGACAATGGAAAAATTCCTACCTAAAGTGTAAGAGGATGATGGTAGCCTGCTCGTGGCCTTCCCTGCATGTACTAGTTCGATGTCAGCTAACAAACAAACTCAAATTACTAGCACAACCAATTTGGCACTGATACCCAGCAATGAAAATCAATACCAATGAAAATATAACTCTAAATATATAAATATATATGACGATAATATTGAAAGTATCTCAATGTTCAAAAGCCGAATATGAAGTACTATTAAATTAACATAAATAATGTGGATGGGACTGCCCTTCAAAAGACACACACTGGCAAAAAACAGGTTACATAGTCATATATATATTAATTGGCACCTATATCTATATCCTATGGACTTTAACAGCCACAACAGTGTAAGGGAAAATTACCAAAGTGGTGAAAATGGCGAATTACTTCACGAATGGTTTACTCTGATTAATCTGGAACTCATCTATAATGCCAAGGATAAGGGAGCGTTCAGGTCAAGAAAGGGCGAAAAGACTACACACCTCATAAACTCAAGAACTTCCTTAGATGGCTCAAATATTGTGACAAGGTATAGACAACGGGATTTTCTCCATGGCCAACACAGACCTGTAATTTTTAGAATATGGTCTAAAAGTTCCACTAATACGTTCAATACTAAATCCACGGTGGAACTTACCAAAGGCAAAATGGAACAAATATGGTATAATGAATTATACGTCTATACCACGTCATTCAATGCATACCGCTAACCCTAAACTCCTACGAACGCTTTGTTGGTGCTGTCGAATCAATACCAAGTGAAGAAACATGTCCCCAGAGTGTTCAGAAAACAATTCATCCCAGGCTGGAACCAATCATGCGCCGTGCTTTTCAAGGAGTTTCAAAGTTTCTTAACTGTGGGTGTGATTGTGTAAAGAACAAGTACAGTGCATCATTCGTCAACCTCTTTTCAGCGTACTACACTGTTTGAAGACATGACACCATGAGTATGTTTAATAAAGTCAAATTATGTAAAAATCTATTAAAACGTTTAGAGAACATGCTCATTAACCGTCGCTAGCATGTTTTAGTGAGTCACGTGAGAAGGAAGTGGCACCTGGCCAATAATGGCCTCATCCAAGCATCAGTACTAGCTCCAACCATGATTAATCTATATCTACACGATATACAAAACACAATAGGACTTAAGTTAACATTTTCCGACGAAATTACGATCGTCACCAGAGGAGGAATTTCAAATATGGGTAGTAATACTTAAATTTATGACCTTCCTAAATTAAGTGACTATTTCTATAAATGGAGATTAAAACTCAACCTAATATTATTTACCTTGCAATATTCGCTATTATATTAATGTTGATTAATACACCCAAGTACCCAACCACAGTTTAAAATCAAGAAAACCACTCTGGACTCCAGCAAAGAAGCTGGAAATCAGACGTTGATGGCACAAAGAATTTGAGTGAAAATTGAACAACAACGGATATCACAAATATTAGTATTGTGCTTGACCCAAATAAGGGTGTGCCAGGATTGTGCATGAATTTACCATGAGGTGTATGATCCATATTTAATAGAATTCGAACAATGCATGACTAGTGCGGCACCATGATGTTGAAAGGGACTTAAAGGCTTAAATTACATGTGGACTGTGGTTACATCCACCAAACAATGCAACATATGGTGATTGGGTTCCAAACTTTCAAAAGACGAGGTTTAGTTTAGGTATGGAAGAAATTCCTAGAAATACAAAAAATGGACCTTAACTTATGACATTCTGTAAAATATACATTTAGAGTTTTTTGTATTTTGTTACCAATAATCTATAAATATTTTAATTTTAGATTCTGAGTGGAAGGATGAATGTATTGATTTTACAATGATGTATTTATTTTTATTTTTTGGGTCTGTCATCACCATTTAGGACAGTCAAAAGCTTAGATTTTCTTCAACAGTATCTTTTCTGATAGGAAAGTGAATCTAGTTGGTACTTTGGGGGGGGTCAAAAGTAAAAATTTCCCAGTATTTTCAAAAGCGCCTTGAAAAACAAAAGAAAAATTAAGGAAAAACGGGAATTTTTACGCAAAATCTGTTTTGAAGAAAATCGATTTTGGTTTTCAGTGCAATTCTAAAACAAATGATCGTAGGTACATGACATCTGAACTGAATGTTTGTATTAGCATTTTCTATACACTATAACATTTTCCAAATATATTGAGCTGTCTGCGGACATTTTCAGTTTCCATTTTTTTTAGTTTTTTTTTCTATAAATATCAATAAAATGTTATTTGTTTTGGTGAAAAAGTGTTAAAATTTAATTCACGGTTCCTGATATATTGTTACTAGAATTGTTTACACATGAAAAATATTAAAAATATATTGGCACAATTTTTTTTTAAGCATTTTAAGTTCGAATTTCGACAAAATGTATGAAATTTAAAATTTAATAATTATTTTGTAGTTAAAACGTTATAACATGTTCAACTTTTATAGCTAAGGATTGAAAATTTAAAACAAGGTTCCATAAAAACGTTATATATTAAGTACTTTATTCACAATAATATCATCAAATATACTTATCATACGCTGCCTGACAGTCTTCGAACAGAATCGTTTTTTTTATCCAATGATATTTTATCATTGAATTAAAATTTAACACCATTCATAACAGTGACCCACTTGTAACCTACTGTACAGCAAAGCGATACCCACTTGCCCGCCTTTTTAGTTTTAACATTTTAAGTTTATCTGTTAGGTTATTTTTACGTAGATGTAATATGTTACCATTTATATTTATTAATGTTGATTTGTGTAATATAAACATACGAAATAGATACATATATTATAATAAGTATGCTTTTTGTTGTTTTTTAAATTCTTTTTTTTTTAAGAATAAATTGTGTTAAAAAATAATAAATTTATAATTTAAATTAAACTATTCCCTCGAATTTTAGTAAAATTATATAAGCTTGAAACAAGTGCTGTGAAACATTAATTTGAATGCATAGAATATTTTATTAAATATATGTAAATTTTTCGTAATGAGTCTGAATAGCTTGAAATGAAAGCGAAATCATTATTTACACAACTCTTACTTGTTTAGTTCCTTTCTTGAATGATTCGATGTTAAATTCGGGGTCATGTTGCCACCGTAACATGGTTATCTTGAATGCGTTTATCATCACAGGTAGAGGATTAAATTTATATATTTCAGTCATTGCCAAACTGCTATCGTTAATTGAAATTGTATTACAATTTTCAGATGTACATAGTCGAGATATTTTGTGTCGATTAAAACTATCAGTAAAATAGGTTACAGGTAATTGATTGATTGATTGAGGATATAATTTTCTAGTGTTGTAAATTTTTTTCCCGTAACTTGGAAATGATTTTACAAGGTGAGTTAAATTGTTTCTTATGGTCATATTACATAAAATTTTGATTAAACCAATTAATTAATTGATGTTATTTAGGTACCTATATTTACTATAGAAATGTTTTGTTTTGGATTTGATAATCGTATTTTATTATGGCAACAGATTTGATTTTAGCCAATTAATGGAAGTTTATATAAAATATGCTGTGAAAACCGGTAAATGTTACAATGGTCTATGAATTGTATATAACTATTATATGTATAGACGCCGTGCAAACCATGAAATAGTGGACCACTTACGAATTAATCGATAGCAACGAATGAAATGTGTATGATACGTTAGGTAGGTAGTAATTATTAAATGATGTTAGTTCTGACTTCAGACTATTATTGTTTATCGTTGTTACACATAATAGTATCACACGTATATTTATATTTGTTTCATTTTATTCTTTCAAGTGATATTGTTTAAATAAAAAATGAGTAACAATAAAAAGAGAAGTGGTCAAAAGATGTGTTGTGTTGTCAATTGTAGCAATACTAACAGAACAGGTCATAAAATGTTTAACTTTCCTAATAGACAACATGAAAAAGAGCTTAAGGAAAAGTGGATCAAAAGTATTAAAAGAATTAAGTAAGTGTCAAGGATATTAATTTTTATTTTTATGCAACTAATTTCATTTTATACTATTGTATGTATCTGTAGTGATGATGGAACACCTTGGATACCGAATGTCCTTACAGTTATATGTGGTGATCATTTTGTTGGAAATAAAACTATTAAGACATCCCAATAATCCAGCATATGTTCCTACTATATTTCCAACAACATATAAAAATAATAACTTCAAAAATAATAATGAACTTCAACAATCCTCAAGATACAACTGTTTTTGCCACCGAAGTAGTAACGTGGCAATCTACTGTTCCTGTTATTAAAGCTAATTCAAATCCCATTGATAGTGGATTTAAATCATTCAATATTAACAAGCCATTAACTAATTTTATTGTGATGAAGGAACACAAGTCTCTTTCGATGTTACAGACGTAAAACATTTTCCATTTGAATGTTGCTTTTTAAATAACAACTGCATTAGTACTTCTATAACAACTCCAACCAACTTTATAATTAAACAACAAAATGTTAAAGATAAATGTCGTGGTCCCAGCTCTGAATCTTATAACTTGTTTATCCTGTGATCAATTTCATGGTTATGAATCTATTAACCATGAACTTTCTTTGAAAGATTTGACAGGCACTTCTTATGCTGTATTTAACATGTTGGTTAATATGTTACCAGACACAGGTGTTAATAGCACTTTAAACAACTAAAATAAACTTCTTCTTTTTTAATGAAAAAAAAAACTTGGTGTGAGTTTTTCAGCTATTGGGGTTATGTTTAAGATTCATCGTACCACTGTCAGCAGGATCTTTTTTGATATACTTTCTATTTTATCCAAAAAAACTAAACAGTTATTTTTTTGGCCTAGTAAAGATACTATTTCAGCAACTCTTCTTTATGCTTTTAAAAAAAATTATCCCAACTGTCGTTGTATTATAAACTGTACGGAAATTAAAGTTGAGCAGCCACCTACTGTAGAGCAAAGAGTATGTATGTACTCAAGATATAAGAGTTTATATACCATTAAATGTCTTGTTGCTATAACACCTAATGGCTAATGGTGCCATAAGTTTCCTTTCAAAATGCTATGGAGGTCGGTCAAGTGATACGTTTATTACTAACGATAGTGGATTCCTCTCTAAGCTAGAGGTTGCTTATCAGGTTTTAGCTAACAAAGGCTTTCCCTGGTATTAAAACAAATTGTGAAGGCAATTCTATATTAATTATGCCCCCAATCTTACACAATGGTCGATTCAGCGAAGAAGAAGTTATTGAAACTTATTCCGTAGCAAGTGTACGAATACACATTGAAAGATTTTTTGCTAGATTAAAAACTTATCACATCTTAAATAAAATTAAAATAGAGTTACTTCCTCACATAGATGACATAATGCATATATGTTGTACTTTAACTAATTTACATTTACCAATAATTAAACAATAAGTCAATATTTATATTAATTTTATAAGTAGATTTAGTCATTATGTAATATTTTAGAGTAAGATACATATTGTACATATTAAAAACATAAGTACCTTTTCACTTTATTTGTAAAAATAAATAATATATATTTCACAGGTTGACCAAGTCTTAATAGATATTTTTTTTTCAACATCTAATAAATATAATAATAATATATTATTGTATAATATATGTGGTATCACCAGTATCGGATAATACGCGGTAAACCAACTTTATACCTTACCCTCGTACGCTCTAGGCTAATGACTGTCTCCAGAATAAATTCAGATTAGCACTGTTAACCTTTGAGGTAGGTACGATGGTATGCGTTTTGTCAGTTCTTCGTCCGTTTCCTAAAATGGAATGACTATTAGGACGCCACAACTAGAGCACTGTTCAGTTTGTAATAAACCTCATTGACTATAGGAGTGTGGGTCTGAGCACTGTTCCAATATTAAAGGTAAGAACGAAGAAGACTTTGAAATAATACTCAACTCGGGTTTTTAGGTCGGAAACACTTTTATTATATTAAAACAAACATAAATGAAACACTTAGCAAATCCAGATTGCCTAGCCCGTACTACGATCGACGTTTCACACGTACAACCGTCGTACCTACGTCCTCGCCGAATCACTCAGCGACAACGGGGCTCTCCGTGTCTGGCGGTTATATAGTAAAATCTTATTGCTGCCTCAGCACATATTGCTTCACTGACCTATGTCAATATTTTACAATTTAAAATGTTCCCACCTCTATTACATATATATTAAATAATATCTTGACGACTATCTACAATATACGACATATGACAACTTCTTAGTTTATCTTTATATTAATATTGATATATAATACTATGTATGTAAAAATTATACTTATATTATTAAAAAAATTAACAAATATGTTGAATAAAACATAATATTATGATAGAATTAAAAATTTAAATATTAAGTAATTTTGGCAAGTAAAAATGAAAGTAAAAATATTCAATTTTGGGCATTAAAGAATTAAGGAAGTATTCGTCTCTATTAATAGTTAACAAAACAGGCTTAATATTATTATAGATAAATAAATCACAGTATTTTAAACCTGCACAATACATCAATACCTGGACTTGGGTTTAGTATACGTTAGATTTTTTAGTTCTAATTTATAATATACAAAGTCTAAATATTTTAAATTAGGTACTCCATTTTCAATAGTTTGTTTATTTTTACAAGAGAGAAGGCACTTTATTTCAAGAATTCTTTCAATATTTCCATTTTTGATAACAAGACCATCTGGGCTGGCACACACCCATGGTGTTTTATGATGGATAATAAGTCTAGCTTTAAGTACTATAATATCATATAATTCTTGGTATTTTTCAAAAGCTAGAGGTTCATTTAAATTACCATATTTATTTTAACATTAATATTACCTTTCATACCTACACTCTGTTCGGGTTAAGAGTGCCCAGTCGCTCGGACGAAAACTGGTTCTGTTAGCGCATGCTGGCCAATCACACCGCGTCTGCTGTAGCCTGGGGGGTCTGATAGCTGTCGGCGGCTCAGTATGAATCACGGACTAAGATATAATGGACTGGAAACGAGCAGCTTATCATGGCCACGAATGTATGTACAAGAGGCAAAGTGCGGGGGGTCGCTATCTGTTCTTGGAGTTCACAGCGCCCTCTGTATTTAACACAGACTAAGATACAAATTGTGTTGCCAAATAAAACCACCGGTAGCGCTGAAAACTTCAAGAACAGTATTCTTATCAGCTAAGTGACATCTTTTCGTGGCCGTCCCCCGATCCCCGCCGACCATGTCGTTTCCAGTCCATTATATCTTAGTCCGTGGTATGAATGCTCGATCAGGGTGGTGCAACTCTATAAGAGCATTTGATACCATGTATAGTTCTATCGTACAACCACCTTTAGCGCTGCACGTCGTCGTAGTCGGGCGACGTGGATCAGCTGCTGGCTGCTTGTGACACTCGCATACTTATCATACATATATTTATCTATGGACACTCGTCTGCCTGCCTGTCTCGTTTGAAGTTTAAATTATATACTACTATTTAACATCTCACATTTGTGACCTGTGTTGTGTATTATAATACAGTAGTTGTGTATTTGTGTATTAATATCTTTAATAAAAAAGACTTTTTAACTTTCAAATGCCACCCAAAAATCTGTCGAAGTGTGGCGTGAATGATTGTAAATCAAGAGGTAAGTAACGATTTTTATGTCGATAGCGTAAATTATACATAAACATCGTAAATTTAAGACGATAATTACACTATATTTATATACTATATTAATACTATAAAATATTATAAACACCAATATTTTTTATATTATTATTTTTTTTTAAAAGATGTGGTTGTTCATTGGTTTCCAAACCCGAAATTATACATGAATCGACTTTTGGAATGGATAGAAATTTTGAGCCTAGACAATTGTGACACACAAATGGTTTACAAAAATAAATTTATTTGTGCTGCTCATTTTGCTAGTGATTGCTCCAGTCCTGGCACAAAAAAAATAAATGCCAATGCTAAACAGACATTGAATTTGATTTCATCAGGTATATATATATTACATAAATTAATAACAATTTCAATACCATTTTAATTTTGTTTTGTCTGTTTTGTAGCTATAATAGTTTCACCTAGTTGTATTGATGTACAATTAAAAGCAAAACCTAGCATTATTTCAACTATAATTAAGGAATCTAATAATGATGATGGTATTTTTTGTTTATTACTAATTTTTAATCAATCAATACCATGACCATTATTAATTATTATTTAATTATTATATTAGTTGGTGATTGTGTTTAAATCATAACATTACTTATTAAGTGAATATTTTTCTAGGTTTTCAAACATTGTCAAAATGTTTAGAGAGTAAGGGAATCAAATCATTTCTACCAAGGCATTTGAACCAAGATTCGTTGGAAAGTTTGTTCGGCGGTGCCAGGAGTGTTAGCTGTCAAAATCCTACCTGCAGTCTTTTTATTTCTTCCTACAAAACGTTACTCTTAAATAATCTTGTGTCATCACATTCGCCCGGATCAAATTGTGAAGAGTTTACTGAAAGCGGCCTATTGACTTACAAAAAATTATTTTCATTCAGCACATCACCAAATCCAACCCAACCAGTAGTACTTTCATGTGATTTACCTAAAAAAGTAGCACCATATAATGATAATGATAAGATTACTCAAGATCTTAAATTACTCACCCACACTTACATAGCTGGATTTATTATAAAAAAGCTGAATAAAATTGTATTTAAAAATTGTAGTACTTGTTTAAAGCAGCTTTGTAGTACCAATACATCCAGCGAATTTGATTTATTAAAAGCTAGGGAATATAAACCGTCTAGACCAGTAGTTCTCAACCGGGGTGACATGTCATCTTAGGGTGACGTGGACCTAGCTTAGGGGTGACGCAGAATTTTAACAAGAAAAGAAAAAATTTAAAAAATAAATTTTTCGATAATAGTAAAATTATAATAATAATAATAAAATTTCGAAAACAATCAAATTATTTCTTATAATACATATATTATACACCTATACCACCACTGTCATGTACATAACATACCTCAAAGTTTGTATCTTTATAATAGTTTGTATTATTTATATTTAATCTTTTGGTCCGATAAACACGTGTACCTAGTAATAAGTAATTTGTCGTGCGATACCGCTACACAAGGTTTTTAGATTATTAGACTATAGATTATTAGACTATAATCTAAAAACCTTGACCGCTACATACGTCTTAACGACTCAACATTAACTGGCCATCAGTCAGTATTCTACAGTCGCTGTGTAATGTTATCGCTCGTTGTGTATTTTACATTTTGTTATTACTTATTAATAATAATATTTTAACGTTAGTATTTTTTCGTATTCGTTAGCTGGCAAGTACAATTACCTACAAGTCTACAAGTAAGAACTAATTTTTAAAAAATTATGAGCATTATTATTAGCAAATTATAGTATGCATAATATAATATAATATAATAATAATATTTTTACTGTAGCATGGATAGATTTATTAATCGGAAAAGAAAATATGACAATGATGAGAATACGGAAATCAGTGACACTACATTACCATCAACTTCTGAGACGTTAAAACAGAGCGGAGGTAAGTGTCGGTATTACAATGAATCATATATGGATATAGCCTCTTTTACATGGTGTGGTCCAAAAGATGAACCTATTCCCGAGTGTATTGTATGTGGGAAAATGTTGACCAACGAATCGATGGTGCCCAGCAAATTGAAACGACATTTTATTAAACAACATTCTCACTTGAAGAATAAAGACGTTCATTATTTCAGAAAACTTCTCAGTGATCAAAAAAAAGAAGCAACCAAATTTACAAAAAAGGTCAAAGTGTCCGAGAGGGCTCTCGAAGCAAGTTTTGTTGTTTCACAAATGATCGCCAACAACATAAAAGGGCATACTATTGGAGAAAAACTAATTAAACCCGCTTGTAAGGAAATGGTGCGAATAATGATTGGAAATGAAGCGGCTCTTGAAATCGATAAGATACCTATGTCAAATGATACTGTTTCTCGTCGCATCTGTTGTATGTCGACAGATATTAAAGAGCTCGTTATAGAAAAGATGAAAAACTCTCGGTTCACGCTTCAAGTCGATGACTCAACTAGTAGCGACGGAAAATGCTACATGATAGGATTCGTTCGTTTTGTCGACGATAATGCTATTGTAAGCCAGTTTTTGTGTCTGAAAGAGTTTAAAAAAAATACTGGAGGTAAAGACATTTTCAACACAATCGATTATTTTTTTGGAAATAATGGAATATCGTGGAGTGACTGTTGGAATTTGCACAGACGGAGCTCCAAGTATGACTGGGAGTATCAAGGGATTTGTTACACTGGCTAAAATAAAAAATCCATTAATCGTTAAGACCCACTGTTTCATACACAGAGAAGTGCTGATGACAAAAACGTTGGGTAGTGAACTCAATTCCGTTCTGAGTAATTCCGTTCGTATGGTCAACTACATAGGAAAGCCCCTAAAAAGTAAAATTTTTGCCGAAATTTGTGAATCAATGGATGCTGATTTCACAAATTTGTTGTACCATACCGAAGTGAGGTGGTTATCCAGAGGAAAGGTTCTGTTACGTCTCTATGAATTGAAAGAGGAACTTTTGCTGTTTTTCATGGAAGAGGAGAACAATGAATTTACATGTTATTTGGAAGACCACGACTGGATATCAAAATTCGCATACTTGGCTGATATTTTTCAATATCTTAGCCAGGTTAATTCTAGTTTGCAAGGACCATCAGAAAATATTTTAACTTCCACCGACAAAATTTCAGCCTTTCAAGAAAAAATGTCCGTGTGGTGTGCAAACTTGGATAAAGGGAATACAACTATGTTTCCACTGTTTACGGGCCAGGAAAACTCCAGACCTACCGTTCTAAAAATCATACGAAGTCACTTACAGACTTTAAAAATGTCTATGAAACATTATTTTCCAGACTTAAACGCTGAACACTACGACTGGATTCGGAACCCTTTTACTTCCATGATATAAATAGATGACTGTGAGGTACAACAGGAAGCAGTGGAATAATTGAAGAACGACCGAACGCTTCTAGTTAAGTTTAATGAG
Organism: Macrosiphum euphorbiae; assembly: GCA_949089665.1. Lineage (NCBI taxonomy): Eukaryota > Metazoa > Arthropoda > Insecta > Hemiptera > Aphididae > Macrosiphum > Macrosiphum euphorbiae. Next base: position 21,595,563 of record CARXXK010000002.1, on the reverse strand, counting down.
GTCACGCTAGACAGCTTTTGGGTGGCTCTTAACAATGAATACCCTCGAGTATCGAAAAAGGCTATTGAAGTGCTCCTTCAGTTTTCTACGTCTTGGTTATGTGAGCATGGCTTTAGTGTACTAACAATTAATATAAAAACAAAAAAACGCAACAGACTCACAAAAACAACTATAGAAGACGATATGAGACTCGCTCTTTCCACCATCAACCCTAGGATTCCCCAACTTTGTAAAAAACACCAGGGTCAAATTTCACATTAAATTTATATAAATCATTATTTTTTTTTAACTTTAATTTTTTTCTGTACTGTATTTTTTTTTTAATAAAAGAATAATTTTAATATATACAGCTAAGATTGTTTATTATTTTGATGTTAGGTTTTTTTTTTTTTACATAACACAGTTAGGGTGACGAGATGTTTGATTCTAGTGGCTAAAGGTGACATGAATCAAAAAAGGTTGAGAACTACTGGTCTAGACCATCACTTAAATATCCTGCTACTAATTTTAGAATTATAGTTCATAACATAATTGACCTAATAAACAAATGTTTACCTTCTGTCAGTCATCACCCAAATATTAAGTCCTTTTTGTTAAAAAAAAATAATGAGTAATTTTGATTTAAATATATTACACTGTTCTAAACATGATAAAAATATCGAGGAACAAATAGTTGGATGCATTGTAAAATTATTTTTAAATCATTGGTGTACCGAAATTAATAGAATATTGTCTGGAAAAATTCAAATTAGGTCCAATTGATAATGATCCAATAAAGAAATTAGCGAATATATGGCGTTCTAAACACTAAAAAAAAAAGATAATTCAAGGCAAATTTAATTAAATAATATAGTTTTTTTGTAAATATATTGATATTCTTTTGTATTACTTAATATTGGTTGTAAATAGTTATTTACCCATTTAAGACTAAATACTCTTAGCATATTTGATGATATTATATTTTTATAAAATCATTTTTTATATATAATATGATTTTCAATGTATATAATTTATAATTTTGCATTAGTTTTAAATTGCAGCCATCTAGTTTTATGACTGTAAAATAGTTTAAACTGTTCCCTTGAATGAGACTGAATTGTATAGCAATAAAAAAATATTATAATTGTTTTGTATTTAAATTGTAAGAAATTATACATTTTTCTGTCAACTAATATATTTTTATTATGAAAAAAAAAAAAGTATCGATAATAAAAGGTGAAAATATTGTTAAGAATCGATTATAGAGACTATCGATGGTAATGCTGTTTTAGTTTTGTCGTACAGCCGTCGGGATTGCTGTAATACGTGGTTCGTTTTTATAAAATAGGAGTGGCCTATCTATTATACATACTTATCTATGTGCTCGATTTTGGGCACTCTTAACCTGAACAGAGTATAGGTCAGTTGTTTTTAGGAAAGATTTAGCAAGCTTATTGAGACCTATGTCCGTCCAATTACGACATGTTTTAATTTTATGTGCCCTCATACTAGCCGAAATACAAAAATGTCTAGAGGTTTTCCGAATTTCTGAAGAAGACTGGCTCATAGTTAAATTATAAATATTTAAAATATTGTCTGCCAATAAAGCAATATTAGTAAAGTAAAAACTGTTTTCATTAAAATTAAGTGGACATTTCGGTGAAGGAGTATTATTTATAAACAATATTTTTTGGTTAAGTAATATAAGTGAGAAATGATTTTTATTTAAAGAATATGTAAAATCTAGTTCTACTTGATCAATGATGGAATTCAAAATTTTTTTACACTGTGTCACTGTCTTTATGTTTCAGTAAGGCTTTCTTCTTTTAAAAGTGTGCTTAAGCTACATGGTATAGGTACTTAAAATGTTATGCATTGAAATGAAATCTTTATGACTTACATAATCTATAAAATGTTTTTGCCTTTTACATGGGAATAAGTCTTGAATTGTTCTACCTTTCTTATACTTCAATTCTCCAGCCTTGGAAAGTTTTCCTCATTGTTGGGGCAAGCCTGTTTTAGAAATTAGTTGCTCATTATTAATGTAGTAAATTAATGCACATATGTGTTTGCATTTTCCTCCTGCACTCTTCTAGTTCCATCAATCTAAATAATATATAAAAAATAAAGAAGAAGATAACACTTCAATATACAAAAAATCTAAGACACATGAATTCAAATACTTTACAGCAGTGAATTTGTCATACAATTAAAATAAATAGTCTGAAAAATGTGTACATTATCTTCCTACCAAGTATAAACATATTAATTATTTTAAGTCGAAGTATAATACTGTATTGTTGATTTAACTTACCTCAAGAATAGTCCATGGATCATAAGACACAGAAGTTTGCCTTGTACATAGTCCTTTTATTCTAGGTGCAATATGATTAGTAGCCGGTTTTATTTCTTCGAGGTTAATTAAATGTCCACTTTCTACTAATCTTTTGCCTTTGTAATTTGGAAAAATAAAATTATATGTGACTGGTTGGAAACCTCATTTAATTTTTAAGTCTGCCATAACAAGACATACCAATAGGCAATAAGTTCAGACGTTCAGTGTCTGGTGATCCATGTGTGGTTCGTGGTTTAGTTAATTGATTAGTCCCTATCACGGACTATGATTAACAGGACTGGAAACGAACAATAGTGCACTGTGTTATGACAAGATACACATCTGTTACGGAAAGTCAACGAGCGATTGCAGCGCCATCTCCTAGTTAATTTATGTACAAACCTTATTGTTGAGTCCATTTGACCTACCCAAATATACTCGGTACCCAAACAATCTTAAAATCTTATTACTACCCCCAAAAAAATGAACTTAATATTAATTAGAATATTAAATTAATTAACTAATTAGTAGTTATTTACATTGAAACAGACTCCCTGGCTATTTGATTATAAAACTCTGAATTGTCTAAAAATTACTGACTAAAAAGTCTGTGCTAAAAATAAACAAAAATGACGACTTACGTACACATGCATAATAGTTATTTTATTTGTTGTATACAATTACCATTCATCCGTATTCATTGGAAAATATTACGTGTTATATTAAATACCAACTGTGACGAGGTGTATAATATCTTAATATATTTTAAAATGGTCTATAAGTGCTCAGTATTGAATTGTAAGAGTCATGACAAAACATTTAGAAAATGTACTCTATTTTCTGTACCTGCTGACCCCATATTAAATGAATTATGGAATAAGGTAATTTATGAAAATAATAAAAAAGTTACTGCTGTGAAAAAAGTATGTGAATTGCATTTTAAAAATGATGATTTGGTTCGAACCTATGTAAATTGGCCAGATGATGTTTCTGATCACCAAATGAACCAAGTAAGTATATTTGAAATGTTTATTATACTTACCGGAAAATCTTCCTTATGTATCATATTATTTTGAAATTATTAAATTGATACTATTATAATTGATAAGTCTTTACTACCTAATATTTTATTGTTTTCCTAGTTAAAAAAGGGTGCTGTGCCATCATTATTTGGTAATACTGTAGACGAAAACTCTGATGACTGCTCAGAAATTACACCTATATTTGCAAGGCCACAATTCAGCACAGAGGTATGAAAATCATCTAGTTTTTCCATTATATAAATATTAAATTACTTACACAGTATTGGGAGTGAATACAGAAAAAACATGTTTTTTTTTTAATGTTTAAATTAATAGATTAGGTACTAGGTAACTTTAATATTTAAATTTTATTTTTTGATCAATAATGATTGAATATTTTAAACTGTATATTAAAAGTTTCAAACAAATGTATTGGAACAATTATTGACCAATTAAATGGGACGCTAGACAGCCTATTATATTATATCTATAAATATTGCATTTTTTTTATTAATTTGTTACAGACTCCACTATGTCGTAAAAAACTTGATTGAAATTGCAGTACACCAATTGACTGTAGCATAAATTCAAATTGTAATTCTCTGGAAATGCAGGCGTCTCTGTCTGACAATAATAGTTCTTTCCATAGGAATTTTCAAACTTTTAATAATTCTGACAACCATCAGGTAAATGCATCTAATACTATGTCATATTTCATTCCAATAAATGTAATGTTTTGTTTTATAACACATTATTCAAAATGTATTTTTATTAGATCAAGGAATTGCAGTTTATTACATTTTTCAAACAATTAAAATCTATTAACCTTCCAACTGGATGGAATTGCATTCAAAATGAAACTACATTAATCTTTTTTTCAATGAAAATTCAAAACGATGATATTCCTAAGGCTACTGTTGAAAAACAAATAATTATCCTACATAATTTTCAAGTTTCATGTTATGCTTTAAATGTTGAATTGAAACCCTCAAATTTTAACTTGAAAAGTTTTGAAGTTGGACTTAATAACGTTGAGGAAGTTGTTAATTTATTAATGTTGTTTGATAAGAAAAGTATATGCATTGGTGGTCCAAAAGCAATTAATTTTTCAGGTAAGTATTTAGTATTTTACTACCTTATTCAATGTCACAAAAATTATTACCAATTATTACCTTATTTATTAAATTATTTTTATTTTTAGGTATTTCAGTCAAAAGTGCAAAACTAAATCATGGCACATGGCATCACTATAATTGTGCAATTGTCATAGTCACTTGGTGTTAATAGGTGTAAAAAATGTGAACAACTTTTCGCAATATTTAGAGTATATAAATCAAGATATATACGTGGCAATGTGAAAAAAAATATTTCTCAAACATTAACGCCTAATAGAAAACGTTCTTTGTCAACCATAGTAAAACAAAAACAAAAATTACAAGTATCTAATTTTAGGTAAGATATAAGTTACGTATATATGTCTGTAATATATCAATTAATATTTGTTTTCTTTGTAGACTTAAGAATACTATAAAAAAAATAATTAATAATCTTGGAAATTTGCAAAAAAAAATGGAAAGTATAACCTTTGATAATTTACTAACTAATGCAAATTTGAATGAACCACAGAAAGTTCTAATAAATGAAATTATAAAAACCAGCTCGGTTAAATCCAGAAATCGCAGATATTCTGAGAATTGGATATTACTGTGTATTTTATTTCATATTAGGTAAAACCATTGTTTTCAGTTAATTTAATTATAATTTGTTTATAATATGTTCTTAAATTAATCATGTTATTATACTTATGTCAGATCTCCCAGTGCATATTCTTTTTTACGTGTACAAGAAATATTACCTTTGCCATGCCCTAAAACTGTAAGAAATTATCTTTCGTTGGTTCAAAATCAGTGCGGATTTGATAAAAAATTCTTTTTATTACTAACAAAAAAAATATCCATATTAAATGATCAGCAAAAGCACGGCAATTTAATTTTTGATGAAATTTCGCTAAGGACAAGCATTTCTGTAAATAGTACTACTCTAACTTACAGTGGATTAGAAGATTATGGTAATGATATGCCTTGTGAACATTATGGCCAAAAAGCTGATCATGCTTCAGTCTTCATGTTTCAAAGCTATGCTGCTAATTTCTCTCAACCAATTGCCGTATTTACATCAAAAGGACCAGTTAAAGGTATATTTATACAAAAACATTACCACATTTGAATCACGTTCTATAGTTTATTTAAATGTAAATTATTTAATATTTTTTAAGGTTATATACTAGCCCAGCTTGTCATTAAAGCTATTTGTTTGCTTGAAAATTCTGGTGCTAAGGTAGATGGTTTAGTTAGTGATGGTGCATCCACTAATAGGAAGTTATGGAAAGAATTTGGAGTTAGTGGACAATTGGAAGAGTCTAAAAACTATTTTATGCATCCGCTTAGTGACAAAAGAAAAGTTTATGTTTTTAGTGATGCTCCACACTTAATTAAAACAGTAAGGAATCGCTTACATAACAATAAGTATTTAAACGTATGAATGTATGATTAATAAAAACTATATTTTTTAACAACTAATTAAAATCTGTTTTTATTTATTAATTAATATTTATTTAAAAATAATAGGTATGTGATACTAAAAAATGTATAAGTTGGTTTCATTTTGTGGAAATGCATAAAATCGATACAATTAATGACATTAATGGCCAGATTAATTTAAGAGTTTGTCCAAAAATTACCATGAGGCATTTAAATCTGGATACTTTATCCAAAATGAGTGTTAAATTAGCCACTCAAGTAATTTAAATACTAACATATTATGTTAAAATTTGTAATTTGTGTTAAATTGATATTAATATGTTTTAGGTTCTGAGTAATTCAATGGCTAATGCTTTGGAATTTTATAGAAACCGGAAATGTATAAGCCTTCAAGGAAGTGAAGAGACTCAAGACTTTGTTAAAAGATTTAATGACACTTTTGATGCATTAAATAGAAGACACAAAAATGAAGGAATTAGGTTAAATAGTAGGGATTTTGAGGTAAATAGGTACACTTTATAATACAGAACATGAATTTTTAGTTTTAAGTTTAAAACTTTTTGGTTCACAATAATTTATTAACTTTTTTAAAAAAAGGTTTTGGAAAGCACGATCAATTGGTTAAATATTTGGGAGCAAAATAATAAAGATGGTAAAATATCTGATGATGAATTTCTTACTCAACCAACTGCTGAAGGCCTAAGAGTTACGTTGCAATCAACTATAGATTTGTCTAAATATTTACTGAGTGAATGTGGGTACCATTATTTATTTATTTATTTATTTATTTATTATGGACGGGCGGATGCCCAATAGAAATATACATAAGAAAAATGGTCGATGTAGTTTACAGTTATAAAATAATTTCTTATAGACTAGAGACGAGTAATACAAATTAATAGGTAATAAATACAAATAATAATAATATTAAGGTCGTTGGCTAATTATAGTATAAACATATATTATAATAATAGGATACACATCTTAGTTAGGTACTAGGTTCGATAAATACATATTATATTAATAAATTATTTAAATATATTTTAAATAATTCAACATTTGTACACAAGAATAAATCTACATTATATGTATTAACTAATTCCATACATCGATTCATAGGTGCGTTTTTGTCATAGTTAGTAGATTGTAATGGAACATAGAACGTATTTATTTGTCTAGTACTTTGATTAGGAACCAGAAAGCTTAAGATTGAAATTAAACATGGACAATAAACTTGTCCATTAAGTAATTTAAAAATAAAACACAGGTCAAGTCTTTTCCTTCTTATCTCCAGTGATTCCATATTTAAAATTGTTAATATTGGTAAGTAGGAAGAATGAGGTTGACGCTGAATGTCGCACTTAAAGGATAGAAATCTCAAAAATCGATTTTGTATTGACTCTACTGCGCGTATCGGACCAATTCTACTAGGGGACCAAACCATAGAGGCATAGTCCAAAATTGATCTTACATACGAGTAATATAAAGCTTTTAATGTATATGGATTGTTAAAACTTTTACAGCTTCGATTTATAAATCCTAGCATAGATGAAGCTTTATTTTGAATATACAAGTAGTGCTCATTAAATGTTAGAGATTCATCAAAGATTATGCCTAGATCACTATTCTTATAAACGCGAGTGAGTTCAGATTCATATAAGAGGTAGTCATAAATATATTTTTCTCGTTTTCTAGAAAAAGTTAATACTTTACACTTAGAAACGTTTAGAAGTAAGTTGTTTTTGCTGCACCAATTCGAGAGGACGTTTATTTCATTTTGAAGTAGTACAGCATCGTCCGGTGACTTAATAATACGAAATAATTTGAGGTCATCAGCAAACAGCAACATATGGGAGTTGGTAAGTTTAATGTCATTAATGAAAATGTTAAATAGTAATGGAGCAAGATGAGACCCTTGAGGGACACCTGAACTTACATCATACATACTTGAGTTAAAATTTTTAATTTTGACATATTGTTTCCTGCCCGTTAAAAAAGACACTAACCATGAATAGAATGGATTTCGTATACCTAAGTTGTATAGTTTAGCGGATAAGATATCATGGTCAATTTTATCAAATGCTTTTGAAAAATCCGTGTATATAACATCCACTTGATGTCCTGCCTTAAACGCATCTAATATATAATGTTGTAATACAAGAATATTGGTACTAGTTGACCTACCTGACATAAAACCGTGCTGTTCGTCAATAATTATATTTTTAAATATTGGAATAAGTTTTTTAGATATAATACTTTCAAACATTTTTGGAATAACTGAAGTTATAGAAATGGGACCATAATTTGTTATTTGAGTATTATCCCCTCCTTTCGAAATTGGAGATATACTACTTACTTTCCATCTGTCTGGGAAAACCCCAGATGAGAGAGATAGGTTAAATAAATGAAGTAGCGGAATGGATAGAACGAATTTGCATTCAGTAAAAAATGTGCTAGGTATTGCATCAGGACCAGGACAGGATTTAGTGCATATGTGGTTGATTTCATTGTATATGTCGTTTATAGTTAATATACATTTATTAAAGTTTACCGAGAGCAAATTAATATTTTCAATACTAGGAATTGGGTTTAGAATAGTTGGTTTGTTAAATACACTAGAGAAAAATTTTGCGAAGACGTTGGAGATTTCAGTACCACCACAGTGATTATTATTATTGTAAGTCATAGATTCTGGAAGAAATGCATGTGATCGTTTATTATTAATAAATTTCCAAAATAATTTAGGATTATTACTTATAGCATTTTGGGCATTGGAAATGTAGTTTTTATAATCATAATTATTTTGTGACTTACATTGAGCACGTATATTCGAGAATTGGTTGTAATGAAATTGGTTTGGAGATCGCTTGTATACTATATGTGCAATTTTTTTCTCTAATGTCAACCATTTTAACTTTTTACTGAACCATATAGGATATCTTGGCGTAAACAAATATTTTTTTGGACATGATGAATTTATAATTCTAAAAATATGTTCGTAAAAAATATTAACTGCATCATTAATATTTAATTCATTGAATATTCCATTCCAATCTACGGAGGCAATACGCGACCTAATATCATTATAATCACAGTGAACAAAGTCATAAATTTGTTCTTTATAGCTTAAAGGTTGAGATAATAGGACAGCTGTTTTAATTAATAATGCCGGATGATACATTCGATCTAAGGGTACAAGAGGATTAATTACAGAGGACACGTTTACATTATTGATATTCGAAAAAACTAGATCCAGCATTGAACCAGAAAGATTATAAACTAGATTATGTTGATTTAAATTGATATATGATAGATTAGTTAAAATATTTGAGTCAAAATTATTAATATAAGACAAATGGGGAGTAATATTATTATTTATAGAAGTCCATTTAATATTCGGGAGGTTATAATCACCCAATATTAAAAATTTAGAATTAGGGTTTTTACACATGAGATTATCTATAAGATCGAAATGATCTTTGTACATAGTAGAGTCCGAGCGAGGCGGAAAATACACTGTTCCAATTATTAGTGAAAAATTATTAATACTTATTTCTATATACAGTTGTTCAATTGAATTATCACGTAGAGATAGTAGACGGCTGTGGAACTTGTTATTGACTGCTATAAGCACACCTCCACCTCTTATGTCGACGCCGCGTATGTCACATCTGTCACAACGGAATATTTGGTAATTGGTGCAGAGTCCAAGCTCTGCGTTATTAACGTTGTTTGATAGCCAGGTTTCAGATAAGGTAATAATATCATAATTAGAGAGTGCGAGGTTACGGGTAAATATATCTAGTTTGGTATTAATTCCACGTACGTTCTAACTGAAAAATTATTTAAAATTTTGCGTTTGCTCTGTCGTTTTTTAAGATAGTCGGCAAACCGTTTATATATTTAATAAATAAATCGCTTTCACCAGAATCCCTCCGATTTTTCAATACAGCCATAGTAGATGCAAAATATTTACGTTGCTGCAGGGTTTGATCAGATGAAATTCGAATAGCATTTAGATTGCTTACATTTAGTAGTTGCCTTTTCACTCTTAAAACTTCGAAGACGTCAGATGAGTTAGGAAGAGTGACACGTAGTGGACGAGGTTTATTTGAGAGTTTACCTAATCGATGAATAGACACTGGAATAGTTTGTACACCGATGGTGTTAAGTATATCCTTGGCAGTTGAAGTATCTTGTGATTGATCTGGTACAGAAGGTTCGGGAACATTAAACAAGATTACATTGCGTGCTCGAGATTGACGATCCAAAAGTTCAGAATAAACTTTTTCCTGAGCCGTAGCACCCAATGGTTCGGTATTTTGAGTACGTTCTATATCCAATAATTTAGTTTCAAGTTGTTCAACTTTTATCCTTAATGATTTATTATCATCCAGGACTTCAGTTAACTGAGTAGATAGTAGATCGATTTTTTTTTCTTGCGCCTTAATAGCATCACGATACGAGTTTAAAGATACGACAATTTTATTTTGTTGGTTTTTCAAGTCCTTTACCATATCCACGAGTTGATTAATTTTAGTATTGGAATCCTTGTCGATAGTAACTGGAGAATTAGCCATAATTATAACGAATAATTATATTCAACTTATATTAAAACGTTTCCGTATACGTAATATTAAGTATAAAATACGATTTATTAATTACAGTAGAAATTATTAAATGATATATGAATGTCACACGATAGTGAAACCGCGATAACGCACGAGAACACTACACTATGACCGCTGAATCGCAACTCGACAACATATTATGTTCTCAGTAATAAATTTAACCAGGACCAAATTGAGGTGAAATTAATATTATATTATTATTTTTAACAGTTATTGCAGATTAATAAATGTATTATTCATTGTATTATTAAATATAAAAGAAACTATAAACAGTATAGTTTATTCCTGGATACTAATAACATTTTTTCATGTGTTTTTTGGCACAATAAGTCAAGAAACCGGGCCAAATGATCACCCTTCAACTCCCACATTTCTTCAAGTATATAAGATGTTGTCTCTGTATTCTGTTTTAAAACCTCCTAAAACTGGAAACTGTAAAATCTTGGATTCGTCTTCTCCTAAAATATCTATTACAGATGTAAAAGAAATATTTAGTGATACTGGTAAATAATATTTCATAAAGTTAAAATAATATAAGCTATTGATAAATTTCATTGTGATGGCTTAAATGTAAATTAAAATTAATTTTTTTGTATTTATATTTTAAATATTTCATTCTGTATATTTTTTTTTTTAACATTTTCAGTGTGTATCAGTAATGATACAGCTGTTTCTACAAGTACTAGTAAAGTTTCGAATTTCAAATTAAAACTTGATACATTGATACAAGAAGGTAACTGAGAACCAGAATCTGTATTTGAAGACCACAATTATTTCCAAGCATCTACTATAAGACATAAGTTGTGTTATTTATTATGTGTGTGGATATATGTGTAGAAAAATATTTAAATCTACAAATTGTAATATTTGTTTGGAAACTTTGAAAGGTTCTACTGAATCATCTAATATACCAGAAGGAACCTTAACACTATTAAAGTCAAATGGAAAACTAATTTACCCTAATTTTCATGTTTTCAATTTGGTTTTAGTTTTAGAAAAAGGCTTCACTATGCACTGTACAGATATTGATGTATTTCAATTAACTCTAAATTATCTTTTGGATAATTATACAATTACATTCCCATGTGATATTCATTCTTCAGAAATTGTCAAAACTATAAGTATTTATTACGTAAGAATGCGAATGCGGCAGTATTGTGCTATGCAAAATCGACAAAAAAAAAAAACATTTGTAAAAAAAAAAAATTAAGTGAATTAACTACATCATAAAATTGTTAAATAATTACTAAATTATACTATTATAGTTTTAAAAATAATAATTTGTTTTTATTCATTATTAATTTTTGTACTTTATAGTTTAAAACATTTGATATTATGTACATTAGTTTATTCATTTAACACAATAAAATAAATATAAGATGTTCACTAATAGGTACTATGTGAAGTTTATAACAATTAATAAACTTAAATAAGTTGAAAAATAACTCAATATCTATGGTTTAATATTATACATATTTTTTAAGAAAGTGCACTATTAATTAAAAACCAGATTTTGAATAAAATTATATACCTGATGATTTTTTTTCAAATCAAATTTTATGTTAAAATTACATATTTTGGATCTTTAATAGTTGTATTAAATTATTTTATATATTTAATACTTAATAGTATTTTGTATTTGGATTTTACTGTATTCAGTGACTTACTCAATTTTATAATATAAAACTAATAGATAGCGCTACAATCGCTCATTGACTTTCCGTAACAGATCTGTATCAAATGATAAAGGTTCGTTTCCAGTCCTGTTAATCATAGTCCGTGGTCCCTATTGAAAATTGATAAGCTTTAGAAAGCTTATCATCTCACCAGTTCAACAAGGTTATTATAAGTTTCATAGGATGTAGTCGAAAAAAATATAAATAATGTATAAATAGGTAAATGTATGAATGAACCACATGTGGATCATGGACAGATAAAATAGGTTTAGTGTGACCCACATATGGGTCAAAGAACTGATCAGTCCTGATATACAGTGCATATTGTGTTAAGCCAAGGTACAATCAGAATTGACGTAATATTTGAATGTAGTGAATTACATACAATACAGTACAACGGTTTTACTGCATGAATGTATTATCCACGCATATTTGTTGCTATCGATTAGTATGTACATTATCTCCCCAGAGCGCTAGTTGTCAGTTTGCACGGTGTCTATAGAACTGATAGAACCGGGCAATGCTAATTTGTTCCGGGGTAAAATAAAGTGTACGAATTGGATTCCGAAAAAAATACTTTCCAGTTGAACGCTGAGACAAGGTTTTGTGGTTCAAATAAATTATTAACAGTTTATTGAAATATATTGTGTTATTTATTTGTACAATATTTTCTTTTTATTATTATTCTAATCGTTTAATACGATGTACATTTAAAAATACGTATAACAGGGAGCAATGTTTATACAATTTTAATACATTCTGACTCACGGTTTGGGTGAATATTACTTGTTAATATTATGGTAGTTGTAACTGAATGATTGAATCGGTGGGTACAGCGTCTGGCTCGTTCACGGCAGCTGGTCTGTACGTACTGCAGGCCTCGGCACTTCGTTGATTTCGTGGCGGCGGCGGCACTTATTCGCGATGTATTGATAGCGTTATGCGAGTGTCCGGATAGGTACACGGCGGCAACGTTATTTAACGAATACGATTTCGTTTTGTTCCTACTTTATATAATACTAGAAAATAGCAATTTTTGTAGACACCCACACTTATTAATTTAAATTTTAAAGTAACTATATAAATGTTTACAGCGTTTATACTTACGACCTTAAAATCATATGAATTTCAGATTTAGTCTAATAAACCTTAATTGCTATAGATACTATATAGTCATAAGGATATTTAAATCAGTGACTGCCGACTGAAACCGAACCGAAAGTAACTGATTCAGTATAACCTAAAAACCCTTAAAATATTGGAAACCAGAATCTTTAAATTTAAATATTTTAAAATAATTATAGAACCAATATAATTTTAAATAAAATGTATCTAGTTTTACAATAATAATAAATTTTGTTTTTACCTCCGTGATAATATTTTTGGGTACTTGTAAGTTATGTTTTAATAAACTTTAATCATCGATAAAAAACGAAAAACCAGGGCTTATATTTTAATATAACTCACTATATAACTCACTTGTTAGACACATATAGCCTATAAGTGGAGATTGTGGTGCGGTTTGCTTATGAGGGATTTATTAAATCCTAATAATTCTATTTATTTAATAAAATATTTTATTTTTTTATGTTATTGATTGATTCACTTTAAATAGACAAATTTAAGCCCCTACCCCAAAAAAAATATTTTATCAAGTATCCACCTATGTTTTTAGTACAGACGGATAGTTCACAAACACTCAAGGGGCTTCATAGATAATAGATAATACTGTAGTGTGTACCTATATAATACTATTTACTAAGTATCTACCTACACCGTTTTTCGTATTTCACACAAAAAAAAATGGACCCGGATTAAACTAGTTAACATTTCTAGGATTTAATTATTAATTTGGATGCTCCTAAATTATTTTAACAGTGATAACATTTTATTATATTTCAGATATTCAGACTATTGATTACCACTTCCAATCAAGATAATTTGAACTCTTAGCATTTATTTAATAATAATTGTGATTTTTAATTTATTTGTATTTTATTTTTATTTTTATGGAACTATTATATATACTTACTATTTTAATGTATATAATATGCCAATAATGCCATTGGAAACTATATTTAAATTGAATTTTAATATTAGCATTTGTAATACCTAATAATTGTACCTATTATGTATTTTTGAACGATTTTTAATTAAATTTCTCTTTTTGCATTGAATGAATTCCTTCGATTTTTATTTAGCATATTTAAGCACAAAATAATGTTTATTTTAAAAAAAAAATATTAGTTTTTCATATAATATTTTTAGTTTATCACACAAAATTCATTCTAACATTGTACCTATTCACCTTCATTTGTAAGGTAATATTGTAGGTAGGTAAAATATATAGTAATATGAATATTTAAGTTACTTCAAAAGTTCAAACAAATATGGGATTGATATATAATATTGAAATATCAAAAATTGTACTTAAAATTTGAAAAGTGAATAGTATCAACTATCAATTTTTACTAGGTACCTAGATACTTTCTGCGCTGCAGTAAGAAGTACCTAAGTTGTAACATGCCAGTAGCTGTCCTTTCCATTAATAATATAGCATTCATGATTCAGTTATATTAATATTAACATTTTTTTTAACAGAATTGTTTATTTTTTGTAGGCAATCTATTACATTGTTACAATGTTACAGCAATGAAACAATAAGCTTAATTGTTATAATATTACAACAATAGTACACACTGGAAACACATAGTGAATAGACCTCCCAGTGGACGTACTTCGTCAATATAAAATATTGAAATTAAATGAACAATCCTAAACTTCAAAATTTAAATTATAATACTATTACACTAACTAATACTATAACATTGTTGGACATTATATCTACTTACCGAAATGTACTATACTTTTATAAGTGTAAGCTTATAAGTTATAACACGCTCCTAAAACGAGCGGATCCTGAAAGGCTACAACGAATTCTTTTTTATAAAAAAACAATGAACGAAACGAGTTCCCCTTTTTTAAGGAAAAATAACGAAATTTTAAGTCCCTATCGAGTTCAATTTGTATAGATATGCATTGGCGGAACTAGGGAGGTGCAAAAAGGTCTTTAGCACCCCTTAGTAATTTTTTTCTTATTTTTTCGAGCTATAGTAGCTGCTATACACTCTCTCGCTAGTTGCTCAAGCGAAACGTCAATTTTTTTGGCTTAAATACAAATAGTGTCAATAATTGATTTTGATTGTGTTCAGTTTTATTAATTAATCCAGTTTGATGAGGATTCCATATAGCCATGTAGGTAACCGAGCCATATTCCAAATTGTAATAATGTAATATAGGTACCAATTACTGCCCACCTCAATCTTCGAAACTATGTAGGCATAAAATATTTAAATATTATAGATACATCAAAATCACTGTGACTAAATAAAAACCCAAAGTGCAAAAATTAATATTAATGTAGTTTATAAATAAGTGAGCAAATGATCGTGCACAATCGTGCTTTCGGATATCTATAAATATCTATTTCAAAATGAATTAACTAAATAATTTTTAATTAAAAAAAAACTGGGTGTACCCTTGGTCGTGATCACGGTTATTTTAATTTTTACTCTTTTTAATTTTAAAACTTCAAAAATGTAAGAATTTGTTCTAACATATGGTCTGTTGAAACTAAAATTTAACAACAGCTGGAAAAAATCAAACCATAAGTATAAAAACATTTAGGGGAGCGATGAAATGTACTTGCAAGCCCGAATTTTACCATTGGGATCTTCGCCCTAGAACACCATGAATATCGAATGCCATGTAGCCTCTTAGTGGGCCCCTTATTCAACTCACGAACTCCAATACCCTCTAAGTTCTAACTTCAAAAACATTTTGGATTTATGTATAACATGTGTTTAATGTAATTTTCATTTATAACCACTGGAAATAATAAAATAAGTGCCAAATAAATGTTTAATGGGGGACGGAGTGGCCGAGCGGACTAAGACGTCGGTTGCGATGCACACCGTCGCCGGTTCGAAATCGGCCACGGGCAGCATTTTTCTTCTGGCAGTCACGTGTCTGGAGAGAGAGGCCGACATGCCGACATCCATTTAAGATTTAAACTTACTCAAATTTTATCAATTTTGTATTTAGAAAAAACTTTTTAAACAAAGATTGTCATAAAAAAAGTTGTTTCAAAATAATTGTTAAAAATTGACATTTTCTAAAATGTATATATTTGTACTCCAACTACTCCCTAACCTTTCGAAAACCACATTTCAATCCGATATCATCTAGCTGTAACTTGTTCGTAGTACATTATATATTTGGCATTGGCACTGTACATATAACACTATTATAGTATAAGACCACGTGGATCTCCCATACACCCCATGGATTGATTGAAAGAAAAAAGAGTCAAGAAAATGACTCTTTTTTAAATTATTGAATTAGTTTAATTTACTATTATTTATTTTTGTGATTTTTGTTATTTTTTTTTTTTTTATTTTTTTTATTTCATCAAAATTTTATTTATTTTAGTTTATTTAGTTAATTATTTATTTATCAACTAATTGAACAATTGACCTCAAAATTATTAAATTATTAAATTATAATTATAAAACAATAAATATTCTACATTATCATTAGTCTATTTTCTATTTGTATTTAAAAAACTAGAATATTTAGATATCCACTTATTTTATATTTAATAAGATAATTATAAAATATATGCGTTCAATATTTTACTAAAACAACACTGTTTTTACCATTATTAGAGCGGTAATAACTAATATTTGATGTTTTATTTCAAATTTTAGAAATGTGGCCAAAGGGCTCAAACGATTTTATTTCAAAACCATGTTTTTATGACTTCCCTAAATCAAAATACATTTCTATATTGTGTTTTTTTTTTATTTTGTAGGATATACCATACTGCCATTGTCCAACTGTGAAGAAGTAGGTAGCCAATTTTAATAGTGCAGATCTTCGAAGACCAGGATGTGTAGATGTGTATTGGAAAATGGCAAAATATACATAGTTCAGACTTCAGAAATTTAGTTAGAGATGATTTATGGAAATTGGATTCATTAATCTTTGGAAATTCAAAGTAACTTTATGATAAACATTAGTAAAACCCTATTAAATGTATTTTTTTAATTTTGTAGACTATACCATACTACCATTGTCCGACTGTGAAGAAGTAAGGTAGCCAATTTTAGTAGTGCAGATCTTCGAAGACCAGGATGTGTAGATGTGAATTGGAATGTGGCAACATATACCTAGTTCAGACTTCAGAAATTTAGTTAGACATGACTTATGGAAATTGTATTCATTAATTTTTGGTCATTCAAAGTAGCTTTATGATAAACATTAGTGAAACCCTAATAAATGGATTATCTATCTAATAATTGTATTAAATATAATTAAATAAGATTTTATATTTAACTTATGATTAATACAGCAAATAACTAAATTACTAATTGGTACAATTTGAATATTCCAATTCAAAATTGTTCAAAGAACTTGGTATTTTCATTTTTCTAAAACAAATAATAATTTGATAATAATAATAATAATAATGACACAGTTTAACACTTAAACCATAATAAGGATCAGTGGTGTTCCACAGATTCTGAATTTTTTTTAAACTGTATAAATTACTTTTATAATTTTTAATGAAAAATATGTATGTAAACTATTTTGTGCTATTTATGCATTATTTAATATATTATAAAATGTAAAAACCTATATAAATACTGTTTTATTTTACGGCTGTTACGCAAAAATTTTATAAAATATTAAGTGTTCAGACATTCAAAAAGGTTATGAATATATTATACATAAAATGTTATATACATTATTATTTATATTAATTATTATTATTTATTTATAGTACTAGAATATTATTACTTTTTTGAGATGTTGATCAAGGTTAGTGTAAAAATATAAATTACACTTAAGTAAACGGGGGCTGTGAAGAAAATTAAAAGATAGTGTTATACAGTTCATTAGTACATAATACAGTCAGAGTTGTCTATCATAAGTACTATTAATTTTATGTGTATATTAAATATGCATTTATTACATTGGTATGATTGGTAGTAATTTGTTTTGAATTTAGCAATATAACTTCAGTAATATTTATACAAGATAAATATTTCAATTTTAATGACATTGAACATAAACAATAACGTATAATGATTTATTTCCAAATTTAATTATTCAAATAATGAATCGTTATATTATGTAAGATTGTTTATTTAAGTTCAATAAGTTGACATGTATGGCGTAGAGTCTAGGAGAATAATAATGAATAATAAATTAACAATCTTATATAATGCTTACGGCTTACCTGAAACTACCTAAACACATAAATAATACATAAGTATATAGTTTAATATGTTATTACTTTTTGTCTTACCAGTTACTATGTTAAGACTCATAAATCATAATCAACATAATCTAAATACCACATTACCACTGCCTAATAAATATACTAAGTAAAGTAGTACACAATATGATTGGAAATTTATGTCATTATATTATATTCAGTTGCAAGGCCATATCCAGAAATTTTTTTCGGAGGTGGGTCCAAAACACCTATATTGTAATTTTATTGAATTTATATGTTTTGATATTTGGTTAAAAATAAGATATGTTGAAAACATTTCGGGGGGGGGGGGACCTCCCCCCCTCACCAAAGGTACGGGCGTACGGCAATGGTCAGTTGTGAAATTGTATATTTTGTATAATATATTATAAATATTAAATATTTTTAAATTCAGCGGCCTGCGATAATGTTAATTGTTGTTTATTCCAAGCCAAATTGATATGATATTTTCATCCATGAAAGTGATATAAACCGTTTTTTTTCCACAGACTTCTTTACTACACTAGATAAGGAACTCTTAAGGCGGGTTCACAACTACCCGTGTCGTGTCGTGTCGTGTAAAATCCTCTTTTCTGATTGGTTTACCAAAATTTGATAATAAAATATGATCGTGTCGACCAACACGATACCGCATTTACCGTGAAGTTGAATTAATTCAACTTTTGATCGTGCTGGTCACAATGTTCACGCCTTGGCGATGTGGTTTATTCATTATTGTTATCTATTATATTTTGATAAGAAAAACTGAAAAACTTTGAATTTAAATTATTTAATATTCGTGTCTTCTGTTGATCGTATATTCGTACCTATTTACTATTTAAATAATAATACTTGTTTTGACCTGAGTCCAAACCGAAAACAAGAACAACATGAACTTTGTAAAAGTAAGACAATTTATTTTTCTTTGTTGTTTTTACGTATAGACTATAAGAACATCATTAACTGTCATACCAAAGTTCAAATATATTAATATATAATATTTTAATTTAAATATACTATCGTAGCTGCACTATTTTTTTTTTATAGTGTACTAATTGAATATTATTTATTTATTAATCCATAGGCCTGTGCACACTTCAAAAAGTGTTCATATCCTGCGCACACCCCTGTATATTTATATATTATAATACCTACCTACCTATCATAATATATTAAATGTAAATTGATTCAAAACTAAAATATATAAAGTAGAAAGCTAATATAGCCTGTAGGTACTATTAAACAGGCTTGGATGCTAGTAGTTAATGTTTACACTAAACAGTAAAATACTGTATTATAGATATTATTAAAAATTGTATATATTTAGGGGCGATTGTGTGATAAATGTCAAACATTTGTTCTACTAAACAGCTCACACAAATGCAGCAGTTCTTTATTTAACCAGTTTCGAATAGAAAGTCCCCAGTATAATTCATCAGAAGATACACCTACACCAAGTATGTTTAATATACTAGTAACTAGTTGGTTAAATTTAATTAAGATGATCAACACAAATTAAACTGGTATGTCAGCAACGGTATGAGTTTTAGATCAGTTCACCTACCTCTACTTTATCCCATGTACTAGGTTGACCACTTGTTTGTGGTGTACATGTGCATAAATAGTGTTTCTACTCTGTGCAGTTATTTTTCCAAAGGGGATGTGTATCATAAAGTTGCTGATACACCTGTTTAACTTTTCAAAGAGATAATATTGATATAAAATAAGATAAACATTTACAATATTTATGTATTTTCAAGAACCATTAAAGAAGTATAACTTGATTAAGTCCAAGAATGATGAACCAACCTTATTGCTACATAACAGTTTACCAACAGTTAATAAAAAACTACAAGATAATAATAATACAGTTTCTTTAGCAATGAGTAGTATATAATAGTAAAATTGTATAAACTATGATTTACTATACAAACAATATGTCTAGGTGATTTTAATGATATGTCAGCTTCAAATGTTAACTGCAAAATTTCTGAAGATGCTGTTGCTAAACAAGATATGTCAAAACTTATTGAAGTCATTGAACCATGTACACCTCTATGGAACTTTAAATTATCACTGGGTGAAAGATCTGATGCTGTTAAGGCTAACTTGTGGAATAGTGTATATGTACATTTTAATGGTAAACATATAAGTTGATATTATACATTAGATAATTTATAAAAACCAATTATCATTATGATAAACTTATTTTAACAGGAAAATATTCAATTCCTGCATTAAAAAAAAGTTGGAAGTATTTAAAAGAAAAGTACACTCGAGAAAAATAAATCCCAGCATCTGGCAGTGCAGCTACTAAAAAAGAATGGCCTCATTTACGCAGTTTGCAGTTCTTAGATGATGTAGTAATATGTAAAAAACGGTAAATGTCAATTAAAAAAAAAATGAATGATTATTTTTTTTAAATTTGTTATAATATATTTTATAGCACTACGGATAGTATTCCAAGTACTTGCGAAGAGGTTGATACAGATGTACCACCAAGACCGAAAAAAAGTATGCATTATATGTTATAAAAAATAGTATCTATATTAATTGTATTTTATTTTATAAATTAGAATTATTAATGGAAGATCACATGTCTGTGCTAATTGACGAATTAAAAAATAACAGGCCAATTCCTCCAACTTCTCCAAAATCTGAACCAATAAATGAAGATAGGGATTTTTGTTTATATTTGACAAACCTTATGGCAGGTCTGCCTAGAAATGCTAAACTCAGATTACAACACACATTCATTAACATGGTATTTGAACAAATTGAATAAAAAACATTTAAAATACCTACCAAAAAGAAACTATGTGATTTAATTTTGTTTTACTATGATTTTTAATTTAAAAGAGTTCCTTATTATATTTTTTTTTTATACCTTAAGTTGATACTGATTTATTTCATTTAGAAAATACCTACCAAAAAGAAACTATGTTATTTAATTTTGTTTTACTATGATTTTAATTTAAGGGAGTTCCTAATTATATTTTGTTTTTTTAATCTAAAATTAAAGCTGTTTTGTTTTATTGTTAAATAATATAATCATTATACCTATTATTGACATTTTATTACAAATAGACTCAGGCAGTAGACTCTCTGCTTAAATCTTATTACAATTTACATTATAAACATAATATTTTTAAATAAGTAATTAAAATAATATTATTACACATAGTTGTATTGGAAAGGCACAGCTCCTTCGTTTGAGAAATACTCAGTTAATTTAGTTCTAATATCTTTTGCACTTTGATCATAAAAATTGGAACCCATTTGCGAAACAGGCATTAAACCTGGAACTCTACTTGTTCTTTGGTGACTAATAACTTCATCATTAACTGAATAGTTATGAGATAATAATCCTGGAATAAATTTACGTTATTAAATTAATACTTTCATATATAAATATAATATATTTAATTATAGTACCATATTCTGTCTCCTTATTCTTTACAAAGTTATGAAGTACAACTGTAGCTTTAATTATGGCGTTAACGGTCTCTTCGCTAGCAATTATAGTTTGTCTATATACTCTCCACCTAGATGCTAATATCCCAAAACAATTTTCGATACATCTTCTGGCTCTACTAAGTCTAAAATACATTAATATATCAGAATTACTCATATGGATTATTTATTGTAGTATAATATTTTACCTGTAGTTAAATATTTTTTTGTTAATTGGTAATATTTGTTTTCCTCGACCAGGGTATGGTCTCATCATTGATGTTAGTAGGGGGAAAGCTTCATCAGCAACTATAAAATAAGGTATGTTTCCTGAAGTCTCACTTATTGGAGAAGCCTCAGGAAATCCTAAACCATTGCTTAAAATTTGTTTGCCTAATTCACAGGATTTTAGAACACCACCATCGCTGCATCTACCAGGCATGCCGATATTCACATATGTGAAATTATAGTTGGCATCACATAATGCCAATAGGATGGTGCTATGGGTTCCTTTGTAATTATAATTGGTTGAGCCTCCATTAGGAAATGCCTACAAAATAAAAGCATTGTTATAAATGTGTAATTTAGTCTTAATAAGATTAGTTTCAATTTAACTTAAGTAAACTTACTTGATGTATGATATGTTTGCCGTCTAAAGCACCGACGCAATTGGGCATTTGCCATTTACTTTCAAATTCATTTGAAATTGTTAACCATCCATAAGTGTTTTGTTGAATTAATACCTAATTCAAAAATAGTGCTTAAATTTAATAAATCTTTATTAAAGGATTCTTTTAAATAAATAAATAATTACTTTATCTTTTAATATGTCCCATATTGCATTACAACATTGTACAATTATTTTAGACACTGTCGATTTGCCCATTCGAAAAGCATACGTGATATCCATCATACTTTCGCCTGTAGCTAAATATCTATAAAAGGAATAATGTAAACTATACAACAGTAAATAATATGTTATATTATATTATATTTTTTCCATCTGTACTAAGATTCTAAGAATTAAAATTAAGAATTTTATAATATTACCATTAACAATGTTTGTTTATATATAGATACTATTAAGTATTATACTATTGTTAAATACTATTAAGTTAATTGACATTTTATTTTATTATTTTTTTTTTTAACCCTAAGTTATTAATTATATACCTTAACGTAGCCCCTAGAATTTCACCAACTGTTAGAACGTCATGCCTAAAACTTTCACGCATCAATCTTGGAGCGACCAATTGGGCAAGTTCCTCGAAAGTTGTGGGAGACATCCGAGTAAAATTAAAATACAAAGAAGAGTGAACTAGACTTTGTTCTCTTATGAATGTGTTGTACTGACTAAAGATACATCGTTCTTTAAAAACTGGTCGCACATGCCATCTTCTAGGACTATACAAAATAATTACAAATAAAGATAATTATTTCCAGACTTCCAGTATCAATCTGACTAATGATATGATCCAATGAGTTAGACACTGAAGAGACATGTTATTTTATATTTACAAAAAAATACAAGGTAGACCTTGGTGAACATGGGACGGGCTAGACCGACACTGATTAATAAGGAAAAATCTAAAACTAAATTATATAATATTACATACGACGAGCAATGTTTATAAGAATCCATAAGATACATGTATGAAACTAATAGGACTTTTCGCCTGTGAACTTCAATATTATAGTTATACACACTGCGCTTATATTCATTTTCGTTGTAGTTTCGTTTCATTTTAATATGTATTCCAAATAAGAAAAAAAACTCACAAACTAGATAGGTACAGATTGAGTATGAAAAATACATCTACCAATTGACATCACTCATCCACTGACAGTTAACAACAAGTAAAAACTGATTAATGACTAATGATTATTTATTGTGTTAATAATGATAAGAATAAAATTGTATAATAATATAATATTTATTTATATTTATATATATTTAATACAAAGTTGATTATTTTAAAAATACCCGCGTGAAAATTTGATAACCATGGTACCATGGTAGAAATTATGACGGGTGTCTGGTATCGTCCTGATTTGGAACGTTCCCGAAGAACGAATCAATTCACAATTCACACGACACGGGTAGTTGTGAACGCGCCTTTATACAATTTACATTGTTACAAATGAAGCTCAGCTGTGAACGGCCGCCATTTTGTCGGTTGGCAAAACATTTCATTTATTATACAAAATGTATTAGGAATAATATTTTTTGTAACGGTCAAATAAAATAGTAAATGTAAAATGACTTATATAAAATATTTTTTTTTTTTGTAAACTAAATGTTTAAAAATAATAAAATACGATATAAAATAAATCATAATATCATCTTATTTGTCATTTGAAATACCATACAATTGCCAACCGACCTTGAAGCTTCAATTCATGACCGGAGTTCGCTATCTAGTAATATATAGAAATCTGTGTTTTTTTCTAGTGATATCACAGATATATACAATTGTCACGGTCTTGCTTAGATCATAATATATGATCTAAGTGGTCTTGTATACAGGTCGGGCAACTCGCATTAAGGCGGGTGCCGGGTTTCCACTCTACACGGATGCGTGTACGTGCATACAAATCATTTGCTGTGATTGGTTGTTTACGATCAGTTACCACACGGTTAACAATGATACCGTGTTGTTGGACATAGCTGAACATTTTTCGTGTACACGGCAAACGTGTATAGTGGAAACCCGCCTTTATAGTACAGTGTTAAGACTTTGAACCTTAATGGTTATATACACGGTCTTATATAAGACCGTGTACAATTGTATATATCTGTGAGTAATATAAACCGTTTTTATTTACTGTCTGGCATGAACTAAGATATCTTAGTTCATGCTGTCTGGTAATAACATTCAAATTTATTAAATCTATAAATACCATAGATATTAAAGAATGGATAGGCCATTTATGCTTAACATACGGGAATGAACATGAAAATATTTTGAGGTTATAGAGGTCTTGATAAAAAACAGTCTTTCTCTCTTCCCCATTCCGGCGACACTTCCCTCTATTTTATTAATATAACTAGCCCTCCGTTCTAGCCGGGGGAGACCCCCGGACCCCCCAGTGTTTGTTTGTAAGTGAGTACCGATTTCGGAGACAATGTCGTTGGAATTATAAAAATCACAAGGGTTGTAAGTCAAAAGTTTAGGATTAGTGATATGGATTGGAGATAAGGCTTGGCGCATTGGCAGGAATATTTAAAAGTTTGATCGTCTAGCAATCCGTCACAAACATTGTAAATAGATACGATCTCCAGGATCTCTAGTCAATTGCTTTTGGTTGTTGAAATTATTAAAAATTGTAGTATCGATATGTGTATTTGATTGTCTAGCTATCAGTCATCAAATCACATAGGTAGGTAATCCGACTGCGTCAGATCGCGGACAATATGTGAAGCGTATATTACAAGGTATGCAATCCACCTGCGATTGGTGTAATACACTAGCGTATCTAGGATTTTTTCAAGGGGGGGGATATAAAAATTTTGTAATGTGTAAAAATAATAATAATAATTAGTAGGTATCATAATCTAGTATAGTTTAATTTCTAAAATCTAAAACTACCTAATACAAACTCTAAAAACAACAACCGATTGGAACTTTTATTAATTATCATTGATCACGGACTTCAGTAAACTTACAACAGTCGTGTATGATTCAACTATTCTGGGTATTGTGTTAATATTTAAGTTGAGTACCTTATTCTACCTAAATTAAAATGTATTTTTTCGTGACGCGTGTTTACATTAATCTTTTAATTTGATCAAAATATGACTGGGTTGACAAAAAATAAATGGGTTGTGTGGCTAAAAATATTAAATTAACGCAAACTGCTCAAGAATCGAAAATAATTTCCGGTATGTTTAATAAACAGATAAAACTTGAGGTGATAACTAAGCAATAAAAAAAAATATATTTTTATTTAAGATAATATTAATTTGTAAATATATTGTATACCAATATAAGAGTAATAGAGTATGGACAATAAGTGAGGAATCAGGTAAAATTGATTTATAGATAATGCAGTTGATATATTTTCAAAAAAAAGAAGATATCCTAATAAACTTCTAATATTTTCGTTTATCAATATAAATATAGCCGTATAATAGTTTGCAGACATTTAACTGATATATGTATACAATTGTTTTTTTTTAAATGTCTGCTACCTTATATTTAAAAATTATGTTACCTAGTTAATAAAAAGGGTACCATAAAAAAATTTAAGCAGATAATATGTAGTTGTGAGCAGTTTTTTTTTACCCATTCATCGGGCTGGTCAAAACCTTTGCCCCCTCTATTGAAAAACGAAATGATGCCACTGGTTGTATGATATTATTGAATTTAATACCATTCATTTTCGTTCATAGGTTAGGTTTTAGGTGAGCTGTTCAATCTTCATACAACTATCAAATAATTGTTTTAATAAAATTAAAAAAATTAAAATAACCTTCCCGGGGGGGATATGACCCCCATATCCCCCCCATAGATACGCCACTGGTGTAATACCGTGCCCCGTTGTATGTCCTGTTCTGTTTTGTTGACTTTATAAGAAATTAGGAATTGCGAATAATTGTAATGGAATGTCTAGCTATCAATCGTCGCTGTATGGTAATCTATGAGTTATAGGGCATTTGTGTACGGCGGATTGGATACATAACCCGGGAACAATTGCAGTTTAGCTCCCCCGCGCTATTTTGAATTTTTTTTATCGAAACTTATGTAACTTATCGAGTTAAGAACGATGGTGCAATCAAAATTTGTCGCTCTCACTTTGTTTCGAAGTTATGGCCTTCCAAAGTTTTTAATTTTCGTTTATATATTATGCATGCGCGCAACACTACCTACTATATTACCGCGCGGAGGACCTCAACAGTGATTACCTACACAGTTTGCGGCACTCGTCGCTGCGCTACTCGGCGCCGTCGCTGCGCTCTGCAAATAGAAAATATCCCCCGACTTGCTATGCAACACCACCTTAAGTAGGTTACAGGGAAAGTAAAAAGTTATGTCGTAGTATATGCCGTATATGGGCAGTATTATACAGTTTGCGGCACTCGTCGCTGGCTCCGCAAATTAAAAATATCTCCCGACTTGCTATGCAATACCACCCCTTAAGTAGGTTACAGGGTAAGTTATTTCGTAATACAGTGTTACACAGTTTAAGTATAAAAACAACTAAAAAAGTATTCCGGTCGCCAAACTCGAGGTTCTCGTGCGGCATAAGTAGTGTTGCGCGCATGCGTCTAAATCGTTAGCTTTGGGAGGCTATAACTTCAAAATTAAGTGAGAGCGACAAATTTTGATTGCATCATCGTTCTTAACTCGATGAGTTACATAAGTTTCGATAAAAAAAATTCAAAATGGCGAGGGGGAGCTAAATTGCAATTATGCCAATATAAAGTGTGAATTGCAGTAAATAAACTGTAATGATGTATAAGACATAAGTACACGGGGTGAACAATTGAGCTTTAAATAATAAAAAAAATAGTACTCATTAGTCTATAAAACGCCAAACGTAGTAAAAAAAAAAATAGGTAGGATAAAAAAAGGTAAGAAAAAAAAAAAAGAGTGTAAATTTGTATTGTAGTATACGCAATTCGTAAAAACGAACGTTTCGCACAGACGCTCGTGGAAGAAAGTCGCCCGAAGTCGGAGCGGAGAGCCGCCCAGGTCCACTGAGCTTTTCGCTGTTTACTCTGCCACCACGTGACAGCAGTATTACCAAATGTTACCTATTTAATTTTAATAAGCTTTTTGTCAATGCTCAACGATTTTGACAGACCCGCGGTGCTGGTAATAACATCGGTAAATACCATTACTGAAATGCAAGGCAAAACTAAACAGTGGAATCAATTCTATATTTATTTGCCATCGACCAGTGGAAGTGAGTACTCGTTACTTTATTATATTTTTCACTTTTTTTTTTTTGTTTTTTTTGACAACTTTACTAATGTTAATTTTTCGTTGTAGAATGTTTCATTTTAAAAATTGCAAGGTGATGGTGCAGGCTGCAACCAACCAACCACCATCTTCTGCAATTGTAGCACCTAAAAGTATGTATAAATATTGTCAATTGTCATGACGTATATACGGTAAACGGGAAAAAAGTCCCCGGTAAGAAAGTCCCACGGAAACAAAGTCTCTCATTGTAGAATAAATAAAACGATATTTCCTCTATACTGTTATATACTGGTATATCTATGTTTCTAAATAAATTGGGTTGACAAATCTTATATATTATTATATGTTTAAGATATTATATTATTTTCTATAAATTTAAAATGTATTTAATTATGTATATAAATACTTATCTACATTAATTTTTAATCCTAGAAAGGTATCTATTTAATTTAGTTGATTGTTAATAATTTTCAATACAAATATGTAACATGTCTTACCTATGGGCTATGTACTTAATAAATACATATATGATAAAAGACAGAATTTAAATCAAATAGTAATTTGGAGCCTTTTTTTTAACGTGAGACTTTTTTACCGGGGACTATTGGAACAAATGCACTTTACCACGCCCCCCACGAATTTCGATTTTTTTTTAAAAAAAATACGTGTTTTTCAACGCTGATTTCGAAATTGTTTGAATTTTTGTGCGGAAACCATTATTTTGGAAGTTATAGCCTTCCAAAGTTTGCGATTTTACGTTTATATGCATGCACTCAACACCACTATGCATTACCGCCGCGCGGAGCGTGTATTACCTATTTAAATTCTTTTTACGGGGACAATAATTTTAAAGTTGAAATTCAATTTTTTTATTTTATTGTATATTGTACTTATACACAATGTTAAATATTTAATAAACAATATTATCAGCATTTTCTTCATTTGTTTAAAAATTGCACAAAATTGCACATTTTAATTGGTCTTCGTTCTATTTTTATATCAATATCACTATTTTATAACTATTTCATTATAACTAAATTGTATATTATTACAAATATTGTTATATTCAATTATCTTGATGATAATTATATCAGGTAGATAAGCTAATGAGTATATTGTAGTACCTACTATACCTAGGTATATACCTCCGCTCCGCAAATCGAAAATATCTCCCGACTTGCTATGCAACACCTCCCCGAGTGGGTCACAGGGTTCAGAAAATTGCATTTTTGTTGCACCGATAGCCACCAATTTGAAAAAACATCGTACAGTGATGCGGTGCTAGCGGCACTCGTCGCCACGCTCCTCGGCGCCGTCGCTCCGCTCCGCAAATCGAAAATATCCCTCGACTTGCTGTGCAACACCTCCCCAAGTGGGTTACAGGGTTAAGAAAATTGCATTTTTGTTGCAGTTATGTTGTATAGTATGGGCAGTGATCCCTTGTTAGCGGCACTCGTCGCTGCGCTTCTCGGCGCCGTCGCTCCGCGCGGTAATATAGTAATGTTGCGCGCATGCGTATAAACGTAAAATCGTTAACTTTGGGAGGCTATAACTTCCAAAATAATGGTTTCCGCACAAAAATTCAAACAGTTTCGAAATCAGCGTTGAAAAACACTTCTTTAAAAAAAAAAAAATCGAAATTCGTGAGGGGTGTGGTAAAGTGCATTTTAGTCGGGACTATTTTCCGGGGACTTTTTTTCTTACATATAGACCTATAAACTAATGGATTGCGCCTCCCTCACCACCCAACCATCACTGAGTAACGCCAATATAGAGTGAGTAAGAAGGAACATAGTGGGGGAATCTTGATGAAATCATATAAGAGAAAGAGAGAAAAAACATAATGTGGGAAATCATAGACTTACGAAACTAATACTGTATATTGGACCTCTTACTTCTCTCTCTAAGCGTTGTCCATTAGTTTATAGGTCTATGGATAAACATGGTAATGTTGTTCGCTTTTCTTTTTCAGAATGCTACAATTGCAGAAAACCTGGTCACCTGGCCCGCCATTGTAAGTGTATTTTGTGTATATTATATATGTGATCGTAGGCAATGCATCTAAAATATTATTTATTATGCAGGCAGAAGACCAAAAGTTCAGAGGGACCGGTCCTCCCCCCGTCGGCGAGACCGGTCCCCCCCTCGGCGGCGAGATCGGTCTCCCCTCTGGCGGCGAGATCGGTCTCCCCTCTGGCGGCGAGATCGGTCTCCGAGAGAGACGACCTCGCAGCGGCTGCGGGACTCGGCCCCCCGTCGTTGGGGAATGGTGCCAGAACTTCGCACCAGCACTCGGGCCATGACCGTGGCTCGAGTGCTGTGTCATCTATGGGCCACGATATGGCCTCTATGAATGTAGGAGTGAGTATAATATTGTAATATATTTGTAATATACATGTTAGTTATAAATGTTTTTAAATACATTGTTTATAGGATGACAGCAAGCTAGCGGTAAGCTATAAAAAGTTTTTGTGTTCTTTTTATTGTCTAATTCTAATTTGTGTTTGTATATATTTTCAGAATGAATAATGTATAAGTTATTAAGTTATAAATAGAAATATATATATATAATATATAACAACAGTTATTTTGAAGTGTTTTTTTTTATACATAACCTAACCTAAGTTATATTACAACATATATATAACAGATGTTATCATATTTATAAGTTTGCATAACTCTCCTTTAAAACGGTAGGTATGCATAGGCTCGAACAAATTATTGTTGGTATTATTAGTTAATGAATAATATTAATGGTAACGTTAATTGTTAACCAATGGCTAATAAAAGATATGAAAATGTAATACAAGATTCCTTATAAGATTTTCTACATTTATCAAAAAAAAAATGTCTATAAGAAAGTCAAATTAAATTTTTATGAGTGTTTGAAATTCAAATTTTTACAACATTGGAGATTCAGTCGATTTCTCATATAGCGATTTCGTTATTTTGTTGTAATTCTAAAACGAATAACTGTAGATACATGAAAATTTCACTGAATGTTTATATTAGCATTTTCTAAACACTATACAATTTTGAAAATATTTTGACTCTTTTTGAGCTATTTACGGACATTTTCAGTTTTCGATTTTTTTAGTTTTTTTTTCTATAAATATCAATAAAGTTTTATCTGTTGGGTCAAAAAGTATAAAAATTTAATACAACGCTCCTGATATATTGTTACAATATCAGTTTGAAAAATATTTCAAATACATATGCACAATTTCTTTTTATAAGCATTTAAAGATCGAATTTTGACAAAATTTATCAAAATCTCGAAAATTATCAATCATTGTAATTAATAAATTATAAAATGTTCAGTTTTTATAGCTAAGGACTGCAAATTTAAAACAGAGGTTCTCATGAATAGTTCATACTGTAACCAAAAAATCTAAAAAATATATGAACATAGTTATTTTTTACAGACATTTTAAATTTAAATTTGGACGAAATTATATATTAAAAAAGAAAAAACCTAGAATAACTATTTTAGTTATTTTGTTGTGATTGTATAATATTATTCGTAGGTACTTGAAACTTCTAAAATGTACTATTATATTTATATATCTATGATAGTATCACGGTTTGTTGTTGATGTATAACGCTTATAAGTACCTAATGGATATTGTGATATGATTAATTTGGAATTTATTATAGGTCAATTTTATTTTAATACAATATATATGTAATATGTATATAATATGTCTTAACCTAGACTGACATACCGTCTCCACTCAGAATCGTTTTTCTTATACAATGATATTATATCATTGAATTCAAATTTAATACCATCCATTATACAGTGACCCACTTATAACCTACAGTACAGCAGAGCACCTTTTTTAAATTACAAATAATGTATAATCAATTAGGTATTACTAATCAGTAATTGCATAATATTTTTTCAATGAAAATTATTTGCGGTGGCAAAATATCTAATCATACCTCATTATGTTTATTACATATAAAAGACATTGTTAAGCAATACAAATTCAAACATACAATATAGTGTAGTTTAATGATGTTTAAAAAAATTTAATTGAATCGTGCGTCGACTGCAATACGTAGAAATGAAACATATTGTACATACAACAAAATTGAAAATTTCTTACAAACCTTGGTTATAGTAGATAATATATGCTTTTGAAATTATAATAATTTGTGTATGAAACTTACTATTAATCAATTTAAGTGTATATACATATATATATATATATATGTGTGTGTATGTGCTACATCAGTTACACATTAACAATGAATAATAATTAAGTGTTAGCTGTAGTAATTCTTATGATTATCAGAGTATGGTTTAGTTGCAAATTAGTAATCAGTATTGATACAATGATGAATCTTTTTGTTGTGTTTCTGCTACATCTGCATTGATGAAGTCATTTCTAGTATGTTTCTGAAATAATACAATTGCATACAAATATCTGCTGATATATTTTTAGAGTACATAAATAATTCTAAATAATTTACCACAGAGTGTGCGAGTCGTAGCCAGTTTAAATGCATGTTTGACATTTGATACAAATACATTACAAAATCCGCATCAAGAGAGAAGCACGTAGAGGTTGTCGAATTTCCCCTATGTCTTAGTAGCAGTCCAACAATGATTCTGTTTCTATTACACCTGCATTGATAGTCATTTCTAGTATAATGTTTCTGAAATAATACAAATGCATACAAATATCTGCTGATATATTTTTAGAGTACATAAATAATTCTAAATAATTTACCACCTAGTGTGTGAGTCGCAGTCAGTCTAAATGCATGTTTGACATTTGATACAAATACATTACAAAATCCGCATCAAGAGAGTAGCACGTAGAGGTTGTCGAATTTCCCCTATGCCTTAGTAGCAGTACAACAATGATTCTGTTTCTGTTACATCTGCATTGATAGTCATTTTTAGTATAATGTTTCTGAAATAATACAAATGCATACAAATATCTGCTGATATATTTTTAGAGTACATAAATAATTCTAAATAATTTACCATCTAGTGTGCGAGTCGCAGCCAGGTTAAATGCATGTTCGACATCAGTTACGTATTCATTACAAAATCCGCATCCAGAGAGAACCACGTGGAGGTCGTCGAACTTTCTCTCCTCCGCGAGTCGTACTTACGACTGCTTATAAACCATGTGTCACACAGATCGGATTCGATGTTCATTAAGTTCTTGTAGACTTCATTGTACAGTTATATCGCTTGTAGAATTTCTCTGTACACAATGTTCTTAGTGACGAATCTACCACGGCCATCACTGTACATAGCAACTCTAATGGATTTTATGGATTGAGAGTCCCTCACTCGGGAAAACGCTGCATACAGTTGTCCTATAATAAAGTTTAAAAAAGTAGAATATAAATGATACTTATGTATTTATTAATATAATATATATATAAATCATGTATAATACATTTTTGCATGCCAACGACATAATAAAAATGTTGACAAATATTACAATATTTTAAGCATAGTTTTACACCTTTGGAGGAATTTAAATTCAATTTATTATAATTTTATAACATATAATATGTAAATGTAGTTTTCTTGTTTTGAAATTTGTTAGAAATATTGCAAAAAATTAATACGTGTAACCCAATGTAAAGGTTAGTACAGGTATAAGGTATGAATTGAAGTAATTAAACTTGGTAATACAATATTAGTATATTATAATCGAGGGGTAAACACCTTGGGGGTAATCATGGGTAATCATAGGTAATCTTTGTAGTAAGTGTACAAACTTTCTGTAATTACCCCTCGTATATAATATAATAATATTACATAACATGTATGTTTTAAAAAATTGAAATGTATTGAATTTACTTATTATTACTTACCTTATTACGTATGTAACGACATTGTCATAAACAATCGACACACCAAGCTCCTACTAAAACTCTTAGCTATAATAGTTAAATGTACTGCAATACTCGTGAAAAATGTCTTATCTAATCCGTGCATTCAAACTACTTATATTTTTAATATTATTGAAATTCTGAATGGCTGAATGGCGGCTTCCACAACGGTACGATAATAAAATTCATAATAATGACATTTACATAACACTTGAACAGTTTCTGAATATTACGTTTTACATATTTTATATATTTTACACACGGAAATATCACAATTTTTGTAAAAATCGCACACGCACTTTTTTATTTTTATTATATTATATAATATATAGAAATACGGAATAACTCGGGAAAATAATATTCGAAAATATTCACGTCAATCGTCGATAACGAAAAGGGAGATAAGCGAGCGGCGACGTGAAAATTTAGCGAACGCGCGAGAAGTATTATGATTGGTCGTCATGGAAGAAACGCGGAATTCCTTATTTGTCGCGTCGCCCCTGGTGGCAAAAAACGGAGACTATTTGTGTTTTATAATATAAGAGATTAACGATTATTATTGTATTATTAACAATGATAATTAAACTGATACGACGGTGTTTGATACGGACGGCGGCCACTCGGCTCGGCGTTCTCGTATGACAGCGGTATAACGATATTTGTAATTGTGCTGTGTGGACCTAAATAGGAATAGGCCCCAGACACAAACGAATTTTAATCTGGCTAAACGGATTTCCCAAATGTAGGGTCGGGCGGCGGCTACGACGGCTCGGCGTCCACGACGGCAAAATAACGGACACTGCTCGTTGTTATACTTGTCTGGACCTATGTATATAGGCCTCAGGTACTGAGTGTATGGGTGCGTACACGAAATCGGACGGCGGCAGCGATGGCTCGGCGTCCATGACGGTAACGGCAATTTATGGGGGGAATGCTCGCAGTTGTACGCTGTGTGGACCTACTAAGTTAGGCCCCAGACACAACGTGGAGTGGGTGGATATGAACGACGATTCTTGTCTGTATACTGTTTGGACCTAAAGAGGCCCCACATACAGAAAAGAGTTAAACGGCACACTACGACGGACGGGACAACGGCGGACTATAGCGGCGGAAAGCGAAACGAATCTCGACCGTGCTGTTTGAACCTGTAGAGGTCCCAGGCACGGTAGAGTAACGGCGCGAATAAATATCGGCGGACTGCTAGTTGGTTTTGCCGGCTGCCACGGGTTCTATTTGCTGACGTACACGCCGGCGGTTGATAATCATAATGGTGATTTCTGTGTGTTAGATTTCATCGACTTTACGCATCAACTCGTTGTGTTTTCGGCATGTGTTCGGTTCAGGATTGTTGATGGTGGAAATTGTAAGTGTCTAGTAACTTTATTAAGTTACTAGCTTTAAGTTTTGACGTTTTAATTATTGCTTATGCGCGCACGGCGAAAAGGGCAGCGAGTGCTGCGCCATCTGTCGCGCGTACCAGCCACACTCGTCAACAGAAACGACTGTGTTTATAGTCTGTCTCACGAGAGAACGGGACCGGCGGCCGACCAAAACTCGTTCGCCGCCGCGCATTCCCCACCAACTTTTCGTTTTAAGCGTGATCACGTGGTTATCCACTCACCAATCAAATCAGTCTACATGCGCGAAACTGTCCCGTTCTTTCGTGAGACAGACTATAGTACCTAATTGATCGGCTGTCGGCGCGGCGGTACACACTCAAGTAAGAATAATGCCTTGTTTACACGTGACGAGTACTCGGCCGTGTCACTCGTTATGTTGCTCGGTCTAGTACCGGAATTGACCGAGAGAAGCGTTTACACGCATTGCATTTGCTTGGCCGAGTGACTACCCCACTACCAAGATTTTACTGTACTCGGCGTGTGTAAACCGCAAACCGATTGCAACGTAGTAGTTCGTACACTTATTATCAACACATTGTTGTCAACACTTGTTATCAATACAATTACCTATCTGTCTAATTTGTTAAATTGTTTTACTGTTTATTACTTATTTGTTAACGCATTTAACAAAATGTCTACAAAGTGGGATTGTAAAACCACTATCAAATTTATTGAAGAGTACAAATCGCATGATTGTTTGTGGGATTTTAAATCTTCATCTTACAAAAATAAACATATGCGTGAATCGGCTTATAGAAGTATCGTTATAGCAATGGCAATAGAAGGATTTGGTGTTCCAGAAGTAAAAACAAAAATAAAAAATATTCGTTCCACATATGCTCAGGAAATTAAAAAAATAAAGGAATCTAAGAAATCCGGGAGTGGAGTTGATACTTGTTATGTGTCAAATATACAGTGGCTAAAAGAACTTGAACCAATCTACAAGGATGCAGATTCAAGAACAACTTTTGACAATGTGAGTAATATATTTATTTTTAAATCATATTTTACAAAATTGAATTACAATTAAATTGAGATGTAGACATAATTTTTTAATATTTTTAATTATTGTAATAAAATTACACAATATCAAACAACTATACACCTTAGTAGATCATTCTATCTTGCCATGGAACTGCACCTTCATGAGTGAAGTAATGTTTGTATCTTTCTCGCAATTCTCTAGCTTGTCTAGCTGAATGGTTCGATCCGGTATTAACGATACTTGGCATGAAAAAATCTCTTCTCCATGTACCTTCAAAAATTTCACCCGTGTTTTCATCTTCTACATCTACAGTGCCGCTACCCAAATATGTAATACCACTTGTCATTCTTAACCAGTTGTGCAAAGTGCACGCAGTACGAATAAGTTTATCGGTTACTTCTAGCCGGGTTGAAATAGGCTTATGGAATATTCGAAATCGACTAGCTAGTATACCAAAAGCATTTTCTACTATTCGGCGTGCTCTAGATAGTCTATAATTAAATATCTTTTCGTCATAAGCCAGAGATCTGTGTGAGTACGGTTTCAATAGGTAGGTTTTTAGTGGGAAAGCGTCATCTCCGACTAAAAATCCACCATCAGGTAATATATTATTATTTTCAAGTTTTTGATAAATTAAACAATTTCTAAATATTCCTCCATCCGAGTTCCTTCCGTTTGCTCCTACGTTTATGTAACGGAAACAATAATCATGATCGACAATTGCCATCAAAACTATACTGTTACTTCCCTTATAGTTCCAAAACTCACTTCCACATTGGTTGGGAGCTTGAATTGAGACATGTTTGCCATCGATGGCACCATAACATCCGGGATAATTCCATCTTGTACGGAAGCCATTCTCTAAAACTCCCCATTCTTCATTAGTTTCTGGAACCTAAAACAAAATGTTTTATTGTCATATTATATTCAATTTTATCTTGTTATTGATTAATGAGCATAGTAATATTCTGTGTGAGGGACAGCATTTATTTAGGTTTAGAAAATATTTTTCTATGATATATAAAATTAGTGGTAAGTGATGACATGAATTATTAAAATAGTTTTACACGTTTCTATATAAGTATTAATAGTTGAAGGTTATTGTATAAAAATCAAAAATTGATTATTTATAAAAAAATGTGTCATTACAATTTTTATTTTATTAGTTCGAATATAACATGGAGGTACAAAATGTGAGCACTGAAACAACTGAAGAAGCACTAACTAATGAATTACCGGAAAGCCAAAGTTTTACTACACAGTTACCTAGTCAAACTAAAAAAAAAAGAACTGCCTCTGTACTAAGTGCTGTAGCTGACTTGAAGTCAATACATGATGCGATCAATAAATCTGAGCCCGAAGATGATTCTTTTGATATGTTTGGGAAAAGTGTTGCAATGCAACTGAAGAAATTTCTTTCCCTAGAAACATCTTTAAGAGCGCAAAGTAAAATTCAAAACATTTTGACTGAAATGGGAATTGAAGAACTGCATAGTCAAAAACGTTCATCAACACCATTATCATACATGAATCCCTCATCAGTTTCGTCGGGATATGAGACGTCATATTCCAACATGTCTGAAGGATCAAGAGGTGCATTTCACACTGTTGAAAATGATAATCAAAATGATTTGTTACACAAAGCTATTTTTCAAACTTTCAACTCCACATTAGAATATAGCCAGTGATAAAAATTAATTTTTTATATTAATAATTTAAAATGCCTATGAAACTAAAAAGTAAAATTGGATTTGTTTTATTTATTTTTAAGATTTAATGAAAGGATTTATATAATTTAATTGTTTTACTTACTTATTAAGTTTTTATAAAAGGATTTATATAATTTAATTGTTTTACTTACCTATCTATTAAGTTTTTATAAAAGGATTTATATAATTTAATTGTTTTACTTACTTATTAAGTTTTTATAAAAGGATTTATATAATTTAATTGTTTTACTTACTTATTAAGTTTTTATAAAAGGATTTATATAATTTAATTGTTTTACTTACTTATTAAGTTTTTATAAAAGGATTTATATAATTTAATTGTTTTACTTACCTATCTATTAAGTTTTTATAAAAGGATTTATATAATTTAATTGTTTTACTTACCTATCTATTAAGTTTTTATAAAAGGATTTATATAATTTAATTGTTTTACTTACTTATTAAGTTTTTATAAAAGGATTTATATAATTTAATTGTTTTACTTACCTATCTATTAAGTTTTTATAAAAGGATTTATATAATTTAATTTTGACCTATATAAGTATCACAAGTTGCATTATTCTGACATTTAAATATAATTTATTATTTCCTTACCTTAATATAATCCTTTAAGAAGTCGTAAATAGCATCTAAAACTTCAGGAAGAAAGGCGGATATCGATGGTTTAGGCACTCGAAAAATATGTTGGAGAGTTCTGAAACTATTTCCTGTTGCCAAAAAAGACAAAGTTACTTGTAACTTATCTTTTGCTGATATGGCTTCTCTCATTGCTGTGTCTGATCGTTGAATTTTATCAGAGATATTTTGTAAAATCAGTTGAAATTGTTCAACATTCATCCTCATAAACGATCTATATTCGTTAACATCTTCACTTGCTAGCTCTCTAAGAAGTCCAACAGAAGCACCGTGTGTGCCTCGACGTAAGATCCATTTTCTGGTCCAAATCCGCCTCCTCTTGTCTATACTTTTATGTAACTCATCTTCCAATAATTCTATCATCATCGGAGAGATTTGATTTACGTAATCCTTGAAAAATCGTTTTATTTTACGATGACGATTCATACTAAATAAATAATTTTGTTGAAAAAAATACAACTACAGGTTGAGACGTCCCAACTATATTATATTGAAATATATTCACAACTACTGAACTACTCGTTACACGACACTCGGCTAGCGGTTTACACACGCCGAGTACCATACATCTTGGTAGTGGGGGTAGTCACTCGGCCCAGCGAATAGACACAGTTTCTATTCACTCGCCCGCTTATTTTACTCGTCCGATTACTAGGCCGAGTACTGGATCCTTGGGTTCACACGGGACAGTGCTCGGCCGAGTTGACTCTCTCGGCCGAGTACTCGTCACGTGTAAACAAGGCATAACGAATACTTTACGTTCGCTATTCTCAGAGATGTAACATAGGGGTTTTCTGTCTCATTACACAGTATACAACTGTTCGAATGGTTCCCGAATTTTAAATATAAATAAAATTAGTCAGTATTAGTCAAATTAGTTCAGTTACAAAATGTGTACAAATTGTCACATAGGCGCATATAGGAGGGGGAAGGGGCTTAGGGGGTATTAGCACCCCCAATTTTAAAATTAGCACCCTCTAATAATGTATGTGTTTATGTATCAAAACTTCTCCTTACAACAAAAAAAATACCCAAAACAGTTTATCATCAGACATGAATGTATCAGAGTATAATG
Source organism: Macrosiphum euphorbiae (assembly GCA_949089665.1). Taxonomy (NCBI): domain Eukaryota; kingdom Metazoa; phylum Arthropoda; class Insecta; order Hemiptera; family Aphididae; genus Macrosiphum; species Macrosiphum euphorbiae. Next base: position 21,555,987 of record CARXXK010000002.1, on the reverse strand, counting down.
AATGAAACAATGAACTCGACAATTGTCATTTTATCGAGTTCAAATCTATTTAGAACCTTAATCATTATTTTTAAATGTCTACTAAACCCAGTCGTTGTGGTCGGTTATATTATTATGAGTTATCAAGTTCAGCAGGGACACCACAATTTAGTATCGAGAGTATTTACTAATATAAACATTTTCGTGCCCACATATAATTCGGACAAAAACCTAAAATTACTATATACGAATCACTTTACAGTTGGTGTTCACTTATGAGTTCCAAGTTTCCGACAGCCTTTTTGATTCATATTGCATTTGACGGTTCATAATTTTGATTTTCGATGAGATAACATTTTAAAATATATTATTGATATATATATATATGTTACAGTTAAAACCCGAAATCCTTTGAAACAAGTTTTAACTAGTCAAAACTAGTTAAAACTAGAATTTACTATGACCATCACCGTCAAAACTAGTTTTAATTTATTTTTATTTTGTTAGAACTAGTTGTATCTAAAATATATTCGTGAAAACTAGAATTATCTAGTTAAAATTCATAAATTTAGAAGTAAGAAATATAAGTACACATTAGAATAATTACTATAGGAATTTATTATATTATTTATTTTACAAGACAAACTATCGTGGCAATTAGTATTGCATAGTATTTTATTTTTTCCACACAAGCAGCGATTTGCTCAGGACGTTTTACATGTGCACCTTGACCTTGCCCCGACCACGTCGATGCAATTGTTGCGGCTGTACTGAGGGAAATATGATTGTTTGGAACTTGATTCTGTGTGATGAATTTTTCTTCGCATGTTATAAATTCACTTATGAAACAATTTTTACTGATTAGTAACTATTTACTAATTTTATTTTATTTGGTGTATGAAAATGTGATAATTAAAGCACCTACAATAAAGTTTTCTAGAATTCCATCCTTACTTCCAATTCTATATAGATGGTCTTCTGTTTTTTCTAACACCAATCCGATGAGATTAGGATGATCTGTTTTGCCTTTGTCAATATCTAGAATGCGGATTACTACGTTGACACCAACATCAACCACTGGGAAAATTTTTTCGGATGGAGTCATCACAGGCTGCCTGTTTTTTCAAATTTTCATGGGCTTCTTTTCTAATTGCTCCTATAAAAGAGGTATCTGAAACATATCAAAGAAATAAACCTTGTTCATATTGTATTTATTAGATTTGTTGGTTAATAATAGATATAATACTATAAGAATAGTATGAACTATTTATACTTAACTATAAAAGTTGACTTTTTAACAATTTGTCCAACTGAAAAATAATTAGACAGTTATCGAAAAATATTGATAGTTTTAAAATTATAAAATAAGTAAATAAAAATAGTGGGTAAGTGGGTGTCGCTCTGCTGTACAGTAGGTTACAAGTGGGTCAATGTATAAAGGATTGTATTAACCTTGAATTCAATGATATAATATCATTGTATAAGAAAAACGATTCTGAGCGGAGGCGGTTTGTCTGGATAATATTAGTATTTATTATATCCTGTAAGTTGAATTTATATTATAATAGGCATTATTTTTTTTATTCGTTTCTAAGGTATTAAACATAGCGATAGAAATTAAAATCCCATTTTTAGCGGTTTTTCATAATTTGTAGGTGGTTTTTCCCCGTGGCATTAAATAACTATTGAGAAAATCAAAAATTATATTATTATAATGATTGTCTTTTTTTCCTTCCACCGATTTCATAAGCTCCTTAAAAAACCGTCCTCAGGTACTCATTTCTCTTTCAGTTTCCGACATGATACCAAAGTATACATTGCCTGACGACAATTTTCAAAACCGCCTAATGTCAACGAGAGCGAAAAAAAGAACTTAAAATATAAACGGGCAATTCGTGACAAAAACACGTATAGGTACAACGAGTAACGACTACAACGAACACAATCGCACTTTCGAAACACGGGCGACGATATAAGCTGACCTATAAATCAATATCGTATTATTATTAATATTATTGTAGGCATAATCTGTCTAAGTTATCGTTTCTAAGTGTTGGACGACTAGTTAAAGTTATCTTAACAGATATGATAGTCGACCGGTCAAATAATTATCGAGCAATATTTATAGACAATTTTTATGGTCTGTGTGTATGCGTGCATTTTATAGTTTGACCTCTATAAAAAAAAAAATTGTACATTTAATTTTAATTTTTGACATACTGTATGTGTTAATATCTCTTATCATAATATTATCATGCAGTTGTATTATTATTTGTTTGTGACTTATCTTGTGAATTTGTGATTTGTATTCGATTTGAACTTGAATTTTGAAGAGTAGGTACTTACTTTATGGTTCTACAAATTGCAATTTATGAATTTGTAATTAGCAGCTACATTCCATATTGTCTATATTAAATTAAATTCTCGTTAATTAACTGGTATTTGAGTCAAATTTTAATAATGCCAAGTTGTTTCATTTGTGGGAGAACAAGAAATAGCAAATCTAAATCCGAAAACATTACTTTTCACAGGTACCTATGACTTATTATTTTTTAGTAAAATATGTGGTAAATATATACAAGATAATTGATCTAGTTTTCCTTCGAAAAGTTTTATTTTGGAAAAATGGAAAGAATTTATCATTAGTAATAACCGAACTCCGGAAGACATCGATAAAAATAGTGTTATATGTTCTTGTCATTTTAAACCAGAGTCTTTTATTGTTCATAATCGATATAGAATATTACAAAAACATGCTGTTCCAACAATAATAATATCTAGGGTAAAATGTGTAAGTTCTAAGGTCATACATTTTATTGAAAATAGTTTAAATACATGATTTTTTTATTTTTTTTCTTTACCTATCTACTACCTATAGGCAAAAATGATATTTTTTGAACTTAAAGAAGAGGTGTTCAAGACTAACTCATATACTTCTGCTAGTTCAAACATTCAAATAAAAAGAATCCTACGTAAAGTAACTAAATTTTTTTTTTTAAATAATAATAACTTATCTAACGACTTCATAGAATGTAACTTGCTCTATGAATGACTATAACTAATAATTTTTTTTTAGGTAACTGAGAACAGTGAACCTGAAAATGGTATTCTACCATTAGATGATATTGATTTGGATCAATCTATGCCAAGTATTTCTGTTAAAGTAAGCAATAATAGCTACTCGTATAACCCATCTTTAAGGACTTGGTATATCAAGTTAATACTTTTTAGAGGCCAATAAAAAACAATTTTTATAATGACTTATACCGGGGTGAGCAAAAGTCACTCAACCGATTTGTAAAAAATGACTCAAAATATAAAAGGTTGTTTAACTTTATTATATAAACAAAAACAAATATATAGAGCTTAATTTATACTATATTCTTAATTTATACATGTTGTATGTTCAATATGACCACCGTCTTCATCAATACACGCTAAACAACGCTTTCGGACCGTTTGGCAGATGCGTTCTAGAAGAGCTTTGTCGTCACTGATCACATCAAGTTCTTCCGTGATGACTGCTTTCAAAATTTCGATGGAACATGGCCGACGGGCGAATACTCTGTCCTTCAGTACGCCCCATAAGGCAAAATCACAGGGTGTAAGGTCCGGCGACCGTGGTGGCCAATCAACTATTCCGCGGCGTCCGATCCATCCCGGAAAGTTTTCATTGAGAAACGTTCGTACTTGGACTGAGAAATGCGCATCCTGTTGCAATGTTATTTGATGACCGGCTAACACTGGACTTTCTGCAAGTTCAATTTTAAGATTTTGCAGCATGTCTAAGTGACTAAGTTCGTCGTACCATTTACTTTTTCGTTTTCAAAAAAATACGGCCCAACGATCGTGTGAGCGCAAATTCCAGCCCAAACCATGATTCCCGGGACATTTAGTTCTTGTTGTAGAACTAAATTCGGGTTCTTAAACGCCCAGTAAACGCAATTATGTCGGTTTATACGCCCGTTTAGTTTAAAAATAGCTTCGTCGCTCCAAAGCACAGTACGAAAAAATTCTTGATCAGCTCCAGAACTTGATGTGATCAGTGACGACAAATCTCTTCTAGAACGCATCTGCCAAACGGTCCGAAAGCGTTGTTTAGCGTGTATTGATGAAGACAGTTGTCATATTGAACATACAACATGAATAAATTAAAAATATAGTATAAATTAAACTCTATATATTTGTTTTTGTTTATATAATAAAGTTAAACAACCTTTTATATTTTGCGTCATTTTTTACAAATCGGTTGCGTGACTTTTGCTCACCCCGGTATTTTGTATTTTTTTTTAATATGTTGTAATTGTATCATAAGTTTATTAATGAAACATGAATTTTAATTTTTAAAATTTTTAATTATGTAATATAGCTATCTTTTTTATCATGCACAATATATTATGTGTAATAAATTATTTCATACTACCAAAAAGGCTACACTGCTAAAATCCGTCACTTTATGCATCAACCAAAACACGGAACTGCGCCTCTATCTTACTCTATGGTTTTAACTGACTTATTTGAACCTGCGGTGAATTCTAGTTTTAACCACGATAAAGAAAAGAGGTATGTCAGAAACTTTCCGAATTTTAATCATGTTGGTGCATCCCCACTATTTCCTATGTGTTTCTTATGGCGTTGGCAGCCATATTGCGTTTGTCCGTCAATTTTATTATCAGTGTCTATGTTTTAAACATTGCGGAGGAAAGTAATTTGGCGGATATGAGTATCACAATGTTGCTGACATAGCTCTTTTCTTTCTCATGGTTTTAACGATACTCTCTTCCAGGAGAGACGATATTCGTTCTTTCGTCCATCGCGGCGAATCCCCCACCATTTTTGCAAATTCGGTTACAATCGTGACACATTCGGCCGGCGGTCTCGACTCCTCGCCGGAAGGTAAGGAGTGGGAAAAATTGGGATTCCGCGCTGTCGCCGGCGTGGCGGCGTCAGTCTGATGCGTGGAAAGAGTATCGACTCACCTGGAACGGAGTTGAGAGTATAGTTGACCAGAATTGACTAAAGGGATTTGTGGAAACTAGTTAAAACCAGTTTCAACAGATTTCGGGTCTTAACTCTAACATATATATTATTATTTTATGTAAGCAATCAGGTACTGCCTCAAGAATCTAATGGTATAATTGGTTTTTATTTTTTGTTAATTTTTAGTGTGTGTATTTATTTTTCCCCAAAATGACGATGTCTTCGGACTTCGATAACAATAACATACCACTTATATTATATTACCTATTGTTGACTGTTGTTACGTCTGGATATAATAATTATATTAATGTTATTAAATTAATAATTAATTTAAACTCCATGAATTCCTCCCTGTTCCAAACGCCGCATATTAATAAACTCCCGTCGTGCTCCGATATTAACCTATGCGTTTTAATTCGACGGAAAACGTGGTGGAAGACTCCGTGTATAGGGTGGACTGAGGCGTCGCCACACCACAGTCGGCCTCACTCCTGTACCTTAGTAAATAAAATTAATCATAAAATAACTATTAATAAAAATGTTGAATATTGATAAATGAAAATAATTAATTAAAAGTACTATATTTCAGATCATTAATAAAAATAATAAAATAACTCACAAAAACAAATATTAAAAAGAAAGATTGGGTAAGCGGACGGCGCTCTGCTGTACAGCACCTATATTGTGAAAATGAGGGAGTTCATGTTATTTTGTGGACATGTCAATAGTTTGGCTCTTTTACCAGTATCTGATATATTTGAAGGAATGCACGAAGAAGCACATGACCTGGTGGAATATTTTGATCAAACATACGTAAATGGGACATACAGTCGTATTGGCCAAGGAAATACATTAAAATTCCGAAAAGTACCACCTCTTTTCACCTGAAATTTTGAATGTATACGAAAGTACATTACTTAACATCAAAATAACCAAACTGAAGGATTCAATAATAGATATTCTAAGTTGGTAAACCATAAGCACCTTTCTATTTGGAACCTCATTAAAAAAAAGACACTGGAAGTAGCAGCCGATGAGACGAAAAAAGCGGGTAAGTGGATGTCGCTCTGCTGTACGGTAGGTTACAAGTAGGTCAATGTATAATGGATTGTATTAAACTCGAATTCAATGATATAATTTCATTGTACAATAAAAACGATTCTGAGCGGGACGGTTCGTCTGTCTTGATATTTTATATTGTTACTGTTATTTATTATAGCCTGTAAGTTGAATTAATATTTTACTATTATTATTAGATATTACTATCTAATATCTATTTTACTATTATAAATTATTTTACTATTATTCGTATCTATGGTTATACAAAAATACTACTCCAAGTGCACCAGTGGAAGGTTATACGACTCAACTTAAAAGATCAACTTGTTTTCCAAGCCATTGTCCAAGATCTTTTATAGCTTCACATTTAAAATCAATTTTAGGAGATATGAAAATAACTAGAAGCAAGCAAATATGCAAACAAGTTCGAAATTCAAAAAAGACTGATATTACTTCTTTGATTTCTAATAATGTTGGACCTAACGATCATATCAAATCAAACATTGATATTGCTTTAAAATAATGTTCACAGTTATACATATATCATTTTAATGATAATGATATCAGAAAAACATCTCCAGAAATAGAAATTAATAAAATCATCGATAATTGAAAATATATGAATTAGATTTAATATCTAAGTAAAAAAATGATTCTGATTTTTTTATAGTAGTAACAATGGTTTTAGCCTAGGCATTTGTTAAAATTGATGATTTAGACACAGCAATAGAGGCACTAACTGAACCTTGTGGTATTGCCTCTTTTTTTAGATTGGATCGAAGAATACTATGATGGTAGAACAATAATAAATCGGCGATTTCCACTTGTATTTTGGAATGTTCATGAATGGATATTAAAAAAAGACGACAGGACAAATAACCACGCTGGAGTAGGCAATAGACGACTGAATCTACAAATGGGTGTACAAGTTCCAAACATTGTGGATATTTATTACCAACTTAAGAAGGTTCAGTCAGGACGTAAGTTATACACTTTGCCAACAACTAGAAGCTGGAAATAATCCTCTAAAAAAAAAAAAAAAATTTAATGTCAAACAAAAGTATTTTTAAAATTGTAGGAGATTACAACAACCGCAACATACTTAGTTTTTTAAGGTGACAAAAAATGATTATTATAAACAAATTAAGCCTTTTCCTGGCGACCTCATATTATTATTATTATTATTATTATTATTATTATTATAATTAAAAACCAAAAAGAAGAAAAAGAAGAAATGAGATGTCTTTCAACTGAAAACTGTTATTATTACAATATTGAACAATGAGCTTAATTGATAGTAACATAACAAAAAAAAAACAGACAGAAAAGACTGAATGAAGAGACCTCCCATCGGAGGTACTTCAACATGAATATTAATTTAAATTTAAGGTATTAGTCCTAGCATAATATTAATAATAGTGATAGTGCAGTGAATACATAATAGTTATAAGTAACAAAAGATCATATAAATATCATATTGATACATTTTTTTTTTTTTTTTTAAATTATAAAAGTAGGTCACGACACCATTGCCTTTTTAACCTTTTGTGGGGATTTCCTGGAATAGTTGCAGATGATAGTTGGACAATAAGGGGATTGGGATGATGTGTTAACTTGTTATTGAATCGTTTATAGTGGAGCTTGGCTAGTTCAGTGACGGTGGGTAAATTGAAGTCAGAATGAAGGGTATCATTTGAAACATAAAAGGGAGCTTTGGAGATGACGCGAAGGACTTTGGATTGAAACCTTTGTATACGGTTTGTATTTGATACTTTGGCTGAGCCCCAAAGTTGCAAACCGTAGGACCAAATGGGCCTGAGTAGTAGTTTATACAGCAGTAATTTAGTAGGTAGTTTGATATTTTAAGAAGTTAGGAATGGCCGGAGAAGACGAAAACGATCGTTCAGCGTTTGAGTTTTATTTTTAATGTGATGTTTTAATGCTGACCCCTGTTAAGTTGACGGTCAATGTTGACTCCAAGGTAGCGTACACATTGGGCAGTGGGGGGGGGGTTGTTAAGGAGGAGGGTCGGGCACACTCCTTGCCGAAGCGTAAAAGTACAATGGATCGATTTAAATTCATTCATTTTAACTCCCCATTCCTTGTACCAGGCTTGGAGAAGGTGAAGGTGGTCCTGAATATAGCTAGAGGCTAGATGGAGATCAGAACTAGAGGCTAAGATAGATTTATCGTCGGCAAAGTCACTGACAAGCGTATGGAGGGAAGAAGGTTGATCAGATATATATATATATGTTAAATAGGAGGGGAGCTGTGGCTGCACCTTGAGGTACGCCTGCATTGATTAAAGTAGGAGCAGAAAAGGTGGAACCTACTCGCTCTGAGAAGTGACGGTCTTCTAAATAGGATTTAAGGATTAACTAGTAGTGACTAGGGAGAAGAATCTTAAGTTTATATAAAAGACCAGCATGCCACACGTGGTCGAAGGCCTGAGAGACATCTAGAAACGCACCAGTGCAATAGAGTTTTTCTTCCAAGGCATAGGATATTTTGTCTACCAATCTATGCACTTGATGAACGGTGGAGTGGCTATTGCGGAAGCCAAATTGAGAGTTAGGTAAAATGTTTGCAGTGTCGACAATGAGTAGAATACGTTTTAATAGCAGTTTTTCGAATAACTTTGAAAGTATTGGGAGAAGACTGATTGGTCTATAAGAAGTCTTGGAGTCCGGGGGCTTTTTGGGTTTTAATATGAGAATTATAGTAGAGTATTTCCAGAAAATAGGGAAATAAGATAATCTGAGCATAGCATTGTAGATTTGTGTTAGGAATAAGATAGATTTTTTAGGTAAATTTTTGATTACTTCTGCAGTTATTAGATCAAATCCGGGGGATTTTTTTCCTGGGAGCTTTTTAATATTAAAGTAAACTTCACCAGGGGAGAAGGCTCTAGGAGGAGGGGACATCTGTAGTGGAGAGTTGAGAAAGCTTTCAACTTCTTGGATTTTGCTGGGTGATAAAATATTATAATGCGGTTGGAAGGTATTTTCTAAATGTTTCATAAATATGTTTGATTTATCTTGGTCAGAGACCGCCCAGGTACCATCGTCGTTACGTAGAGTAGGGGATGGATTATGAATACGTAAAAGTTTTCTAGAGGCATTCCAAAATGAACCATCATTATGTGAAAGTGAAGATGCGTAGTTTGCATAAGTTTCAGATTTATGACTAGCAAGGAGGCGTTTAAGTTTTAGTGCAAGGGCGTTGTAGTGACGCTTATCGGATTGGTATCTGGAATGTTGCCAAATTGCTCGTGCACGACGTTTCAGTGATATGAGGGTCCTGATGTGTATAGTAAGATTAAATTCAGTCTTTCTTGGAGGGGGTTCGATTGCTGATTCCCAGATGGCCGATTGAATGTTATTTGTGAGTAGGTTAACAGCATCATCAATGTCGGAGGATTTTTTTAGACAAAGTTTTAGATCAGTTTTCTCAGATAAGGTGTGACCAAATTTTTCCCAATCTGTTCGATATTGAGATAGCATCGATGAATTGAGTTTATCGGGAGGAAAGCAATCTACTGAAAGCAAGACAGGTGAGTTGTCTGAACATGGGTCTAACAAGTTTTGAGTTTGTGTGTGTAGGCTATTTGGCGACAAAGATATCAAAAATATCAGGCATTTTATGACGAGATGTGGGCCAATAGGTGAAATTAGGTGGAGCGAGAATTGAGATGTTAGAGTGGTAGGCAGTTTGAAGGAGAGAGTTACCTCTAGGGTTAGAGGCACGGCAGCCCCACTGAATATGCTTAGCATTAAGGTCACCACCAACTCTATAAATATTATTTAAGGTGGCTAGGAATTCAGTAAATTGATCCGGTGAGATTTTGTGTTTAGGAGGGCAGTATGCCGCTGCTATGGTAATAGGTACATTGTTGAGCAATAAGGAAACTGCACACGATTGGATGTGATTTGTATGGAAGTTTGGTAATGGAGTATAGGCGAGTGAAGCCCTAATAAATATAGCTGCACCAGCGTGGGCAGAGTTGTCTGGATGATTTGCACGGTATGAATGGTAGCCAGGAAAGTTAACATAGGATGTATTGGTAAAGTGAGTTTCAGAGATAAGTACTACATCTATTCTTTTTTCCTGGAGAGTGATAAGAAGTTCGTTTCTATGGTTTTTAAGTCCATTGGCATTCCAAAGTAGGATTAGGAGGGAATTAGAGGTGTATGAATTATTTATCATTTTTGGATTCATGGGCGTATCTTAAAGGTTTTAAATTTAAAAATTTAAAATTTAAAATGGACTTTGAAATAAAAGTTATAACTACAAAATAATATTTTAAAAGAAATGTGTAATACTGGGTATGTGAATAAAATAATATTATTTTAATTTTTAATTTTTAATAATTTTTTTTATATTATTTTAAAATAGACAAATAGGTACGTATTGCAGTGGAAATACCCGTCCGCGACTATCAGGGATTGACTGTCGCTGCCGATCTAAAATAAAATATTAATTGTTCAAATAAGTAGGAAATTAAAATATTGCTGAATTTTATTTTATTATTATAGTATTGTGATTCGTTGAATCGTGTGTCAATGTTAATGTGTTATATTAATAATATAGCCTGTATTAGTTTATAGAATCAGTTAATTTTATACATTTATGCTGAATTCTATTTTAATTTTGACACCGCAACAGTTAATTGTAAGGGGCATGTTGACATGACCACTGGCAAGTTGTCACACATATGAATATATTCAGTTTTTCCTAATTTATTCATTTATTTAAATTTAGGTATAGTTTAAATATAAAAAACCCATAATAATTAATGAAACAATAGTATTTTTATTCTCACCTTTGAGTTAAAACATTTTAAACTTAAATCAAATCTCTCCTTTGAGATCAAACATTTTAAATTATAATATAGGTAAATATATTCAAATTTGCTTATTAATTTATTTAACAGTAGGTAGGTATTTTTAAAACATATTAAATATAATAATTATTATAACAAGTAATTAAAAAATTTAACAGCTGCAAAATTTAAATCTAATCTCTCCTTTGAGATCAACAATTTTAAACATAATCAAGATCAAACATTTTAAATTTAAAACTAACCTCTTCTTTGATCTAAAATATTAAACATTATCACAGTTAATTAACAGGTAAAAGGTAGGTTAAATAGGTAACTTAAAATGTATTCATCAGAAAATGATTCATCATCCGATTCGCAATGATGGCAAGTATAACTATCCTCACCGGTTGTACAATCTTCATGGGACCATTTTTTGCATTAAACACATGACACCCACTTTTCATTGGCCCGACAAGCTGAATAAGGTTCACAGCAAACTAGACAAAATGCATCTTCATCGTCACTTTAACTTGATAAGCCTTTTCTTTTCTTAGAATTCTTATTTGCAGTATTTTTTTGTGTCTTCTTTTTTATTTTGAATAATTTTTTTTTTACTTTTTTATCATTGCATGTTTTTTGTACTTGACACTTTTTTTTTGCTTCTAGCTTGTCCTTTTCTGGAGTATCAGTCAAAATTGCCGTACACCTTTTTCTCGGATGTGGTCTTCCTTGTTTTCTAGCACCAGCTTTAGGCAGTGGTCTTATGTCTTCAGGAGATTTTGGTATTATTATTCGATTTTGAGATTTTGAAGTAGAAGCTTCTGCTGGTATTGACACTACAATATTTTCAAATTGTTGAATAACAGGGCTATTAGTTTCTAACTCTTGAATATTATAAGCCTGATTGGATGTAGAAGACATTAGATCTTTGTTTAGTTCTTGAGTATTCTGGTTTATAGGGTCTGGTTGATTTTAAGTTTCAATGTTAAAAGGCCGATCTGTCACATAAATTGACATAAAATCTGTCTGGAAATATATTCAGGTTAAAAGAATATATATCACTAACTGTAAAACCAGCAGTAATATTATTTGGCGTAGCTGCTAATGGCAATGCCTGTTTCACCATTTCAGGAATTTCATAAATCGTCATTGTTTTACCAGGGTTGTTCACTATCCATGAGTCAAAAGCCGAACTAATATGAGCAGTCAACCCTTGAAATCAAATTTCTGTTCTCGAAAAAGTCACGTATCGACCTTAAGGCTAAAAAATTGACAAAAGAAAATTTGTCGCCAATTTTTTTTTTGAAAAATTCAAATTTTGAACTCAACACTCACCCCCTTAATATTTGATTTAAAAAACTTTTAAAAACTGGGAACTAGACTAGAGACGCTTCTGCTTCGATCCTTGAAGGTTTCATAACGACAAAACTTATATTGAATGATTTAGGTTTTCGAAATATTACGAATTTGAAAAACCTATCCAAAACTTAAATCCTTCAATAAAAATCATATCTGTATGAAATCTTTGAGGATAGAAGCAGAAGCGTCTCTAGACCAGTTCCCAGTTTTTAAAAGTTTTTTAACTCAATTATTAAGAAGATAAATTACATATTCAAAATTTAAATTATTCAAAAAAAAAAATAGGAGGCAAATTTTCTTTTGCCAATTTCTTAAACTTAAAATCGAGACTCGGCTTTTTTGAGTACAGAAATTTGATCTCGAGATGTCACTGCGTTGAACTTCGAATATTTCAAGACGATATCAATTTAGGAGATTAATATTAAGTGGCAACATCACCCGAAATCCAATCAACATAGAGTAATAACATGATATAAAATTCAAAACCAAAAAAAAAAAAAATCATCTGGTGAAACAACCATAACAGCTGCTGATAATTTAAAAAAACAAATTTCTGGTTTAGACAAAAGTTTGGTAAGATCAATTCTCTGATAAGTAATTATAACTTCAAAAAATTGTGATACAATATTCTATATAAAATATATTTGTTATATTGACTTTGGAATATAGATAATGTGCATGTGAAACTATTCACTTGAATTTAATTAATGCTTATACTTTAAATTATTGTACATAGAATGTGTTTTATTTATAAAAGTTAGCTGGTTATTAAATATTGTATTATTACATTATCATTTCAGATTTATCAAGGTCATTTATACCAAATGGTGACTACAAGTGAAGAACAAACTATTGTAGACATATTGGAATCATCAAACCCAATTAATTTAAAAACAAATGTTATTTCTCCAAATGCTAACGCCAAACGCAATATGAAAGTGGGCTATTTGAAATGAGCCAGTCAGAAACGACCGCTTTTCTAGGAAGTCCGGGCTTTCCACTTTAATTATCATTACCTATTATTAAAAATTAGATTCTTGTATTATTATTATTTATTATATTTTCTATGCTTGTATCAGTATTCAGTTGTATCTAAATTTCTAAAACAACTGTCGTTTAGGTACGTTTTATCTTTTATACACTTGATGGGCAGGTGCTTCAGTTTTTGCGTACCCAATGTACGGGTACAGAATATGCCACCCCGTGACGACTAGAGCAGGCCATTGCCGTCCATGCCTGACGTGGTGCTTTAGAACGCACAGCCAAAAATATTTGTAGCCCTTTACGATCATGACGTAGGCACCCACGAAGACCTCAGCTTCAGGAGGGGAGAATATTTGGAAATCCTGAATGATACTCAATATTGTTGGCTAGCCAGGAGTAAAGCGACTCTTCAGGAAGGTTATGTCCCATATAACTATGTAACAAAGTGCACATCAGTCTAACATCCGAGCCGTGGTATTTTGGAAAAATAAAAAGATTTGAAGCGGAAATACTATTACTTTTGACAATCAATAATCACGGAGCATTTCCGATTAGAGATTCCGAAAGTACAAAACGCGATTACTCTTTGTCTGGTGAGTGTGTGTGTGTTTGTCTGTGGCATCAGTGGAACATTTTTTATATCTGAGGCAAAACAAGTATTAAGGACCCACCTACCCATATAAAATAATACATTTGTCCTATAATTTCTTTGACCTACAAGAGTTTGATAACTTATGGTCAGTACCATATTATACTAATACACACCTAATAACCCACCCAAACACCCAAATTTCCCTTGAGGGAATTGCCTCAAAAAAAGACTGTTCGGCAGATTTTGTTTTTTTTTTGTTTATTATATTCATATATATATTATGTACATTTAATATAGTTCACTATGGTGATACAGTTAAACATTACCCTCGAGATCAAATTTCTGTTCTCGAAAAAGTAACGTATCGACCTTAAGGCTAAAAAATTGACAAAAGAAAATTTGTCGCCAATTTTTTTTTTGAAAAATTCAAATTTTGAACTCAACATTCACCCCTTTAATATTCGATTTAAAAAAACTTTTGAGAACTGGGAACTGGTCTGGAGACGTTTCTGCTTCGATCCTTGAAGGTTTCATAACGATAAGACTTATATTGAATGATTTAGGTTTTCGAAATATTACGAATTTGAAAAACCTATCCAAGACTCGGCTTTTTGAGTACAGAAATTTGATCTCGAGGTGTCACTGCGTTGAACCTCGAAGATTTCAAGACGATACAACCAACATTCAATGAGCTTGTGCCTTGTACTTCAAAATGTACATCCAGTTATTCCAATTTTGTGTCGTTAGCTCAAATAAATATGAGGAATTGACTTATTATTTTATTCTTATATACCTATCGATTTACATTAATAAATAATGAGCTACACGCCGACTATAATAAATGCGAAAAAAAAAGTTCAAAATTATTATTACTTAAAACATTAAACAGACGTATACCCTAACGATACGTCTGGTTATACGAATAATCACATATTGCGTTTTTAAACTATTTGCTTCGAGTTTAGTAGTGATCAAACCAAAACCCAAAATCCAAAATACACGTAATTACGTAATTTTCCAAGTACAAAAAACACTCAAAAAATCATAACTCCCGAACCATAAGTCGTATAACCTCGATCTCAGTACCCATCGATACAGCGCAAAGTCCTCTAAAACATTCGACTACAAAAACAGCTCGCAGCGCCCAAAATCTTAGTGTCAGTACCGAAAACCCCAGAAAACGCAAATTTTGAACTTTCGAAGCCTCAAAAGATTTAGAAAAACGGCTCCTATGGTCTCGACACAAGACGTCGAATTTGATCACCGACCTCCAAGCTATACAAATCTCAAGCTTCAGAAACGTCATACAAAAACTAAATCTTTTCCAAAATACACCTAGGGGGGTGTTCGAGGACCCCCCGGCTCCGGGAGTATGTTTTAGAAGGGTCGAAACCGAAACGTTTGGGAACATAAAAGTATAATATTATCTTACTTGAACGTCATCTACAACTAATGATTTATTGAACTTTAAAAACAATTATAGGTACATATTTATAGAACATTCTATACCAGTAGTTTACTTAGTAACTTGTATAAGTAGTTACCTATTCTTATAATCACATCCATAATAAATCTATTTAGGAGTGTTAAACATGAACAATTGTTTAAAAAATTGATAAACTTTGAATTTCAATTAGGTACCTATTAAAATTAATTATACATAGGTCTTGAAAATGCTCATAATTGAATGTATTTTGTTACAATACGATAATATTAATATGACATGTCTTGAAATCTACTAACGCTGGACAATAGTCAGTAGGTATGATAAATTAGTAAATTTCAGATGTATTTAATATTTGGTGGGTATGCAGGTACTCTATTTAGAACTATTGTGGTCATCTGTTTGTGGATGAGATTAATCCCACCTAGGAGAACGATAAATAGTCAAACCTTATGTTTATCGATAGAGAATTTTATGGATTTTCCATTTAAATGATCGGCGTCACGAAATTCTTGAAGTTAAATAGATAGCTTCAAAAAAACCATTAAAAAATCAAAAAATCCTACAAAAATCGCTTTATCAATAATCATAAATTATGATAACGAATCATTATTCACTATAACCGCGGTTCAGGTTTTAGATTTTTGAAAGTTTTAGTGGGTAGATTCAATCTTGTTCTATGATTCAATCAAAGCCGGATTGAGCTGGGGGGTCTAGGTGGAGCCCTGGGGTCTTCTCAAGTACCACTGTGAAAACAATTTTAAGCTGATACTTTTAAAAAAACACTATAATATTTAAAGGTAATACCTAGAGGTATTTCCTTGTATATTTACTTCTTTAAAAATATATTTGATAATTTCTGTAGCAAATTGTTCTGCGAAGAGAGCTTTTTCTAAATTAATTAGAATAAAAAATAAGTTTAGAAACAGTGAAACACAAGAAAATTTAGACATATAAATTCAACATTAGCCAAGTAAAAAACTACAGAATTATAGTTATACAATTTTAATATTTATGACTAAACTCAACTCGTTGTTTTAAATTACTTGACAATTAAATTTATTTGCAGTTTATTTATCAATAATTAAATACTTTTGTGGAATTTTTATGCAATTTACATATTGCAAATTCTTAGAACTTAAACATTATGTCGTCATTCATCGGTATCCGCCGTTTTTCCCGAATGGTATTTTGCCCTAAAATCCAAAAACCCGAAACCTTTTTTCCGAACGCGTTTTTCCCGACGGTTATTGTTCCCGAAATAAAAAAATTCAAAATTTAATTAATAGCATATTGTCGTAGCCCGCGGCGACGTTGTGGAGATAAAGATAATTTTATAAAAAAGTAGAGGTATCTTACCTTTATCGCACTTCCTCTCCGTTGTATGAACATTTAACTGATTTGTATTTTACACTGATATCATAATTACATTGTAATAGTAGAGTCGCTTACTCGCGTTATTTGCGTGCTATCGGCAGTCGATTGCGCATAATATTGTTTTGTAAGTAATAATTATTAATATTGTTTATTTTATTTTTTATATGTATTTATTTTTACTATACAACATAGGCGGATTGGCCACTTTATACTTACTTATTTTAAAATATAATCGATTTTTAAATATTTAATTATCACTCTATCACAATATGTTTTAAATTATTATTCCTTTATTTTTTATATTATGTATTTATTTTTATTATACAACATAGGTGATTGGCCGCTTTATACTTACTTATTATAAATTATAATATTATTATTCGATTCGGGTAAAAAGTGTTCAGGAAAAAAGATTTAGGGTATACTGACTTTCGGAAAAAATACCATACGGGAAAAAGTTCATTTGGGAATTTTGATTCGGGAAAAATACCGGTAACCTCATTCATCATACAACTCATAATTATTTAGAGAACCATTACGTGCACATTGTTGTCGCAAAAAACCAAAACAACATGTAACGTAGTAATTTCAGCTGTAAGGTCGTCCACAAGCGGTAAGTCAATTTAACTTAATAATTACCCAATATATTAAGTTTTTGGTTACACAATTTTTGGAATGGCCCATTATAATGGCCGTAATTTTCCGGCAGGGCCTCAAATCAATCAAATGTCTATACTCAATACTCTGTTCAGGTTAAGGGTCCCGCCACACCATGCGTTTTGGCGGGTCCGGGTAAAACGCATCCGGTCGACTGGAACAACAACTTGCATTGTTTCTAATCATAGGTGCTACATTAGAGCGTTTTGTCGGGACCTGTCGATTCCTGCCGCGAACCGACCGCAACATGTTGCGGTCGTGCGGGAAACGAACCGGCAGGACAAGTCATCAAAACACATTATTTTAAATCGTGTATGCCACACTGTGCGTTTTAGCCTCTGTGTTTTTTGAATATTTTACCTAGACATATTTTTTTAATAAATATTTATATTTTGAAAAATGGTTTTTGATACCGATAAATTTATATCATGTATCCAAAATAACCATTCCATATGGGAAATTGGATCCAAAGATTATATGGATAAGCATATAAAACAAAAAAGTTGGAATACGATTGGTGAGTACATGTTTGAAGATTGGAGTGAGCTTGAAGAACATGCAAAAGAAAGTAAAGGTAAGGAATCTAAGTTATATTTATATTTATTGTATTGTATACAATTATTATATTATTATACCATGTAAATATAAATTACATTATTGAATAAATTTATTAAAATATTTTTAAATTTAAAAATAATTTTATTCTAAAACTTATATTTTTATTTAAAAATCAAATCATGTCATATTGAAAATCTACTGCTCCTGGGCCCATAAAGTAGTTGGCAAAGTAATCCCTCACTTCAACTCCATGCGAACGAGTCCCTGTTCCACGAGCTTCAATATCTTCTAAGTTGTGCGTTTCAGAATCTTCATAATTTATACCATCTCTTTTACGAACAAAGTTGTGCAGTACGCAACATGCTTTTATAATGTCATCCGTAAAATCTGGCTCCACCTGAATAGCCGTATGTAAAACACGCCATTTATTCGCGAGTACTCCAAATGCACATTCGACTGTGCACCTTGCTCTGGATAATCGGTAGTTGAACACTCTTCGGGAACCAGTAAGGTTACGTCCAGGGTACGGTCTAAGTAAGTTTGCATGTAAAGCAAATGCTTCATCTCCAATAAACACATACGGTTGTGGGTTGGTACTTGTATTTGGTAAAGTAACTGGTTCTGGTATGTTCAATTTACCTTCATATAATTGTTTACCAAATGCACACTCCTTGAACACATTAGAGTCCCCTTCACGACCATATGAACCAACATCGATTACAACAAAATTCAAATTTGCATCAACTTTTGCCATCAAAACGATAGAGAAATACTTCTTATAATTAAAGTAGAACGAACCGGAGTTGTTAGGATTTCTACACCTTATGTGTTTGCCGTCTATTGCTCCTAGACAATTTGGAAAATTTGTTTTAGAATAAAATATATTTGATATTTCCACCCAATCTTCTTTGGTCGGTTTAGGCATCTCTTTTGAATTTAAAGTTGACCATATCACTTTACAAGTGTCTTTTACGATCACTCCAATCGTACTTCTTCCCACACAAAAATCAAATTTTAATGCAGCGAAGCACGTACCTACCAGTAGATAAATATCTAATAAACAAAAAATATATTATTAATAAATACATTTTGATGGGTCGCTTTTTTTAGTTTTTACATTCTGAGCGTAGCAATGAATGCATTAATTTTACAATGTGTATGTTTATTTTTAATATAGGTAATTTTTTTTTTGTGTCTGTGCACACGGTCGAAATTCAAAATTTCCAGAAATTTTCAAAAGCACAGGGAGAAAAAAATAAGAAAAAACGGTTTTTATACTAATTTGATTAATTATTTATAATATTATAAATTAATATAATTATAGTGACCGATCTGAAAGCCAAATGGAGACATATTAGAGACCACTATTCAAAATTTATGAATCAGGGTAAAAGTGGCGATAGCGCTAAAAGAAAAAAATATGTATACGCAGAATCACTGACGTTCTTGCAGCACATAATTAATATATAAATCTAAATTATAATCTTTTATTAATTATTACAATCTTAGTTATATTTAATATAATAAAGATATTTATTACAAACATATTTATAATGCAATCTAAACTCGAACATTTTAGATTTTTAAAAATACTTTGAAACACAAAAATAATATTTTAGTTTTGAATTTGAATTCAAAAATTATCACAGTTTTTGTTAAAAATTACCAAAAAAATTATTCCCCAAGATCAGACCACTGCACTGTGACACATTTTGTATCTACATAATTTTTTTTTTATAATTATTTCTGGTTACGCCCCTGCAGAGTAGTTAGTTTTATTTGATAAGAAATTATAACATTTTCATAATTTTCTAATTTTTAAAAATGTACATAACAAAAAATATTCATGAAAACGTACATCACTAGTAATGACAACTAGATGAATTATTTTTTATTTTCTCATAGGACGACAGGTAATTTCGATGAAAGTGTACAAGAAGAAGGAGAAAATACCGGTGGAGATGATTCATCCCACGAGTTGGTTTTAGATAATGAAATGATACCACCTCAATCCGACAGATATTCAACTCCAAAAAGTAAAAAACAAAATAGTTCCAAGGTACAAAGGATGACACCATTTCAAAAAGAGTTACTAAGCAATTTAGCTACTTCCGAAGAAGATGTAACTTCTGATCCTGATAAGGCATTTTTATATTCCTTATTACCCGATTATAAAAGACTAAACTATGATCAAAAAACAGATTTTCGTCTCATGACTCTACAATATTTTAGAAACGTATCATTAAGATCTAATCAACTACAATCAACTCCACCATATTTTAACATTAATCAAAACACTAGTCAGAATGTCTCTATTCCAACTCAATATTCAAATGTATGTCCTTCATTCAACCCTGGCATGGGGAACAATCAAAATCATAATCTTATGCCACAACCCGTGCCAATATATTCATCTAATTTCAATCCAAATGCTCAACATTCCACATTATATTCTAAAAGCTCATATACTTATACATCTGATCAATCAAAAGAACCTACTACTAGTGGAGAATGGTTTGAACAATTTTAATAGCATAATATGATAAGTAAGTAAAGTTTGAATTATACTTATTGCAATAAGGTGCATCATTTCAGTTTTTAAATTCAAACATGACATTTTTAATTTTTTTTATAAATATTAAAATAACAAGGTTTTGTTATACAGTAAAATATTATATGTTGCTTATTATGTATTAATGAAGTTAAAAAAGAATGTAATTTTTAATTTTTTAAGAACATGAAATTGTTTCATTTTTTATATTTTATAGTTAAATAACGAAGATTGTTATATTTTAATGTTATTTATTTATACTATACTGTTAAATATTATTTAATCTTTGAATAAAAATAAAGTATTACATTTTTTTTTCTTATAATATACTGTTTGTCTGTGTATTTTCATAACCTATACAGAAATTATGTTAAAAAATAAAAATAATAATTTTTAATTTTTGATAACAATAGTCAATAGGTGATTAGACATTAGTGATAACTTATTAATTATTAATAATCATATATATATCACGTTGAAAAAATTAACTTTTATACGTAATATAAAAAAAAAACTTACCTTAAAGTAATTGTTAGACGTTCCTCAGCAGATATCGGATTACGAAATTCTGTGGTATTTTTCGTAATATATGGCCGTAGAGTTTTTAGCAACTCATCAAAACTTGAAATTGACATACGGTAATACTCATAGAATTTATCAGGATATTGTCTAATATTTTCAAAAAATGTCGTAAACTGGCCTATTTTCTCACGATCCGTATTTAGTGGGTGTACCCAATACCTTCGTTTTGCTTTCGGTGGATCTAATAAGCTTAATGCTTCGGCTACAGCAACAAATTTATTTTTTTGACGATTCATTTAATCTATATTTAAATGTATCATACCTTCCAATACTTACCAAAAACATCAACTTGGATGATCTCGATCGGGAATGGAGGAAACTATCTAACATGGAAGGCGTTGAAGACTTGACTGCAGATATGGATATTTTAACATTTTGGATAAAAGTGATTAATATTACAAAAGGGGATAATACTAAAATGTTTCCATTATTAAAAGTCGTAATCAAAAACATAATGACTCTTCCTCATTCGAGTGCAAGCAACCTAACCGAATATTTTCATGTGTTAATCTTATCAAAACAAAATACCGTAACCGATTAAACACACACAATTTAATAGAATTATTACATACAACACGTGTGATAAAAGACTCGAACTGTTTTTCATATGATTTTGATAATACATTTATGGATTTGTTTAAACAACAAATGTATGAATTTAAAAAATGTAATTTGTTAATAACTGTTATGACGCTATATGACATAGGTAATGTTTATTATTACTTGAATATTTTTATATTTGATTTTTTATAGGTACTTATCATTATATTTGTAATTTGAAAATTATGAGATTTATGTTTAGTTTTAGATGATTTATTATGTATGCTTATGAGTTACATAAGTTATGAGTTTTACATTTTAAATTGTAGTTGGGGGGGTGTGGGGGGCAAAGCCCCCCACGATATTCTGCTACCACAAGATTACAGGGAAATAATAGGGAAATATTGATATAAAATCTAGGGCATTTATGAAAAATCAGTTGGTAACCCTACATAACGCTCAACGGCGGCAGCGGATATCAACCGGTGTCTTTGCCTGTACCTCGTTGCAAGTATAGTGTATTTTGATATTTTAAAATGAGTGCCAATCCATCTACATCAAATGTTTCACCAATTAAGAGAAATCTTAATGGAAAAGTAAGTATTTTTAATATATTATATCTAAAATCGTTATTTAACAAGTGAATTTTAAAATTTTTCATAATTGTAAAAATTTAAAATTTAGGCACACGTAAAATTGTTTTAGTTGATTTACGCTCAATTTTTTTATAATTTTGTAAGGAAAACTTATAGATAACCTTGTATTAAATTGAAATTTCTTAGCTAGAATACAAAAATGTTTATGAATTTTCAACTACAAAATAACTGGTTTTGCGTAAAAATTCCCGTTTTTCTCAAAAATTTGGAAGAAACAGGAGTTGCGAAAAATACTGTTCAAAAGACGATTTCGGACTACAAAAACGAGAGAGTAGTGAAATCGCCAAACAAAAAAAATTTATATTGACGATCAAGGAAAAGGCAGATGGTTTTGAAAAGAATGCGGTTCGCAGAGAAGTACATGTCATAACTTTTGGTTTAAAGGTGAAGTGCCGACACTGGACAACATTTTGAAGTCTGTGAATGATGATGAAGAAATCAGTACAACATATTCCCGGTCTAATTTACATCGTCTTTTAAAAGAACTTGGTTTCATGTATACTAAAATAGGACGTAACAGTGCCATGATAGATAGAGACGACATTGTAATTTGGAGAAACCGGTACCTCGAGACTATCCGTAAATACCGTAATGAAGGGCGGACCATCTACTATACAGACGAGACCTGGGTGAATGCGGGAGAATGCACATCAAAAACATGGGTCTACAAAACTGTCAAACACAGCAGGGACGCATTCCTTAAAGGACTCTCAACAGGAAAAAATCCAACAGAAAAGGCAAGAGATTGATTATTGTGCATATTGGGTCGGAGCAAGGTTTTGTTCATAGCGGTTTATTGTCATCCGAGTAAAAAAAAAATACGTCGGACTACCACGATGAGATGAACGGTGATACATTTTTTGATTGGTTGAACAATGTATTACCGTTACTGGATGACAATTCGCGGGCTGAGAATGATAATATACCAATTATACCCAATAAATATTATATGATACTATATGATAATAATGACACAGTAATATCACGATTAAAGATAGTACAATCGTGGGTAAATATATGATCAATTATAATAAATAACGAAGCATGCGATGTCGTGTGGACTGTAGACTTCTAATTTCTGTTTCTTGCCATCAGGCATCAATTATGTTTAGAACACAGAACACCTGATGTAACTTTGTTTACCCACTACCTTGTTTGCCCACCTACCCACCCACCCACTAAGAAGTTAAGCGATCGCTTCACATGGTATATGATTTCGGCGCCACTGAATGACAGATAAATAATGTATCTCCGTCTTGGACAAGGGTGGGAAATTCATAAACTCAAAAATCGTACTGGAACTATTTGCAATGCCTGATTGGTTGGTATTAATTTTCAATTTTTTTATTTGAGGTTAGAATTCGAACTCTTCATTAAGATTATCAGCTATAATTTCTTATCAAGGGACCTAACTCTTATCTCGGGGACTCAACTGTCCCCATCCCTCTAACTTCATATGAGACTGTATCATAATATTATCTATGCCATAGGCGTATTATTCAATTATTCTGTGATAACTAATACAACCTACCAACGTCTTGCCGGCTTCCAAACATTGATATTGTAATTGATTATCTATGTTTCCAAACCGTTAAAACGTTAATATGTTAAATGTTGATCGATTGAGACTTGCGCTTGTGTACATTTGTTTGTAAATCATTTTCTTTTACGCATTCTTGTTTATGAGTTTTATTATTATTATTCCAATTTATTTTATTGTTGAGTTTTTTTGATTTTACTTCTCAAATACATTATACATCTATCATGGATAGGGGAACAGGGGGCTAAGTGTTACACGGGGCAATGTGTTACAATAGCCGTTACTTTTTGTACGATGTTGGTAACACTGTAATTTTTTTGACCAAATTATCGGCTTCCATGATGGTCAATTAGATATTGATAAGCCAACTCGAACACAAATGAATAGAAACAGTTATTACACAAAACATGAATTTTGATTAAAAAAAAAATTATTTTACGTCCAAGACTTGTTAACTAATTCCCGTCAAATTGTCACATAAGGTAAGTTTTTTAAACTAATTTTCTTACACAATATCTACTCAATGAAATTATGTTGGAATTTCTTTTGTATGTAAAATATTCAATGTGTTATAACTAAAACAACTTAAAATGGCCGAACGGGGCCAATTGTTACGGGGTAAACCCCGACCACAGTTTATAATCATAAAACCGTTACCTACCTATCTTGGTGCCTATTTGATATTTTGTTTTATATTTAGAAGTGATTATTATGGTAAGAAATTACAAATGAAAGACCAGTTTTGGTACAACACCACAAGTTATCTATGATAAAGCGGTCCAAGAAGTAATTGATGGTAAAATGAGCCTCCGTGATGCCGCTAAAAAACATAATGTAAATGTCATGACATTACAACGTTATAAAGAAAAAATAACAGATCCTAGTATGTTTATTATATTAGGTATATTAAATTAATTTTTTTTTAATGTAATTTAATATTAGGTAGTTATTTGGTATATTTTTTTTTAGATTTAAAACTACCTGCTACTTTTACTTGTGCCATGTGTTCAATGGACTATTTTTTTTTTACAATAATTTAAATGGTGTCTAAATTAATTATTTTTAATAACCAAAGAAGGTGTGCCTAATGAAATGATTTTATTTTTAATAATTATGAATATTTAAACTAGTATGTTTTATTTACCAAAGAAAGTGTTTCTAATGGACTGATTATGTTTTTAATTAATTATTTACCTAATTTAATAATTAAGTTTACCTAAGAGTTAATGTGATATAAATTCTAGTATCTAGTTATTGTTATTATATTTATTTCTGTTTAGGTTGTTTATGTTTAACTTTCAATTTTCTAATAAAATGTTGACATATGTTTAATAATTTATTACCTAAGAAAGGTAGTTTGAAAAATGGATTTTGAAATAAAGGTATATTATATAATATATATTATATACATGTATATTTACAATGTTAACAATATTTGTATGCACAGAAAATGTATTTGATTAAAAAAAAAAATGTTTTAATTTACAATAGTTTGTCATTATTCTATTTATAAGTCATTATTAATTATTTGTATCAATTTACCCCGGGTGCTGTAACACATCGCCCCACCATGGGGTAATGTGTTACATTATTTTTTTTTTTTTAAAGAATTTTTTTCATATATAAAAAATATTTTCTAAGTTTTCAATGTCCAGTGACTTCAATAATTATACCTATATATATCTGAAACAGAAAAAAGGGGCCTTTTTTTTGTACTGGTTCCGAGTAAAATCAATAATGACCAAAAGTGTATCATTTAGCAACCTGTTCCCGTACTTCTAATAAAAATGCATCAATATTACAATTTTTAAAAAGAAAAATTTTAAATTCACCACCATGGGCAGATAATTCACTAGGTTCTGATGTGACTAAATCAGGTAATCCTAAATCCATGAAAATTCATGTTACTGAATAGCAACAGCGTAATGAAGAAAAAACAAGCAATGGTGATACAAATGTAAGTTATTTTATATTTTATTTTTCAATTTAATATAGTTATTTTTCTAGCTTTCCTTTGCCTTGAGTTTTCGATTGGCACTTCTTAAAATTAATTTTATTATCTTGAGCGCTTACAGTTCAGTAGTATTGCAATATGTACTACACTTTGTATATAATATTATTTATTTTTCACTTCTTTCTGCAAGACTAAAACAAATTGCTTGACCAACTCTGGTATAACAATAAGAAATAATGAAATTGCTTTATTTATTGATCGCAATTTAAATTATGAAGAAAAAGTAGAGGTATGTTAATTAATAGATATATTTGATATAGAAATTTAAATCGTATATAAACATTTATTTTACTAATGCTATTAATAGTGCACATGCCTATTGTAAATTATGGCTTGTATATAGGTACATGCAATTATGATTAATTAATATATATATATATGTTGGTTATCAGTAGCCGTCGCAACAGGTTGTCCTCCGTGCTCTGATTACCAAAATATATACTTCGTTACCGTTTTAACATGCCTTCAAACAGAGGTCGCAGATCTCCCCAAACCCGTAATCTACCTGACACCTCAAGAAAAAGATCAAATGAAACTCCACTTACTCCACCCTTTCAAAGCAAAAACAAATTTACTCCACTTCAAAACTTCGACGACGAATCTGAACAAGACGGAGTTTCCACAAACGACAACACTCACACAGGTTAGTTCCAAAATACCGCCAATTTATATCTACAATATCTCAAATTACGAATCTTTCCACACTTCTTTATGTAATCAAACATTTGACGACTTCTCGACCACACACACAAAAAATTCACTAAAATTAAATCTAAGCTCTATCGAAGATTACAGATCGATAACAAAAAGTTTCGTAGAAACTGAAATTCAATATCACACCTATCAATTCCAAACTGAAAAACAACTATCAGTAGTCATCAGGAACCTCCCAATTCCTATATCGGAAGAAATGATCTTCAACGAGCTTAAAGAACTTAACTTCGAAATAAATACAGTAACACGTCTACAAAACCGTTTTAAAAATCCTACTCCAATTGTCGCCATTCTGCTCAAAAAATTATCACCGAATATTTACTCTTTAAATAGATTGTTACACTGCGTAGTTTCAGTAAAACCAAGAAAACCCTCAACAGGCATCCCTCAGTGCACAAATTGCCAAAGATTCTCGCACACTAAAAAACGTTGTCATTTACCGCCTAGGTGTGTTAAATGCGCGGGCGACCATCATTATACTCAATGTCAAAAAATTCTAGAAACTCCCGCTAAATGTGTCAATTGCGACGGCAATCACCCAGCTAGTTAAAGAGGCTGCATGTTTTATAAAGATATAACAAAAAACAAAAATAAAACCGTTACTAATCCTCGTCATAACAATAACAATAATAATAAAGATAACACTAATAATCATTTCACATATGCCTCTGCTTGCAAAAATAACTCCAACAGAAATTCAACAAACAATGCAGATAGCGACAACGGCTTCATGAAAACACTCCTACCACTTATAAACGAATTCATCACTCAACACATGCAGAAAATAATTGAAAATCTGCCAGTCATCATAAATAGTCTAAATCAAAACACTCATGGCTCCATATAACGCAATCTTACTAAATTGGAACGCCAACGGTATCAAAAATCACAGGAACTCTTTACTAGCATTTCTTAACCACCACAACATTGACATAGCTTGCATAACCGAAACACATTTATCCCATACGGACATAATTAAATTCCCCGGCTATAAAATGTGCAGCGCGGATCGGAATACACCGGAACACACCGGCACGCTCTATGGGTGGTGTAGCTATACTGAATATTACTGATTCGCAGCAAAATTAAACACCACCACATTCCCATACCTGTTCTTCAGAGCTTAGAAGCCACAGCAGTGCTAATTAATTTTAATACTCGTTCTATCCTAATCGTTAGCACTTATCAACCTCCAAGCCGTACAATGCACATCTCCGATTACGTCAAAGTAATGCACCTATACAATAACAATGTAATGGCCGGTGATTGAAATTCAAAACATATTAATTGGGGATGCCGCGTCACGAATCCAAACTGTAATAATCTACAAAAATTCATATCTACCTCTGCATATATATTCTGCACCAAATACACCAACATATTTTCCTTCAGAAATGAATAGACTTCCCGACATACTAGATATTCTAGTAACCAAATCAATTCAGTTCAGCGTCACACTAGAATCCCTCTCTGAACTTGATTCGGATCACAATCCAGTCAAAATACATTTAAATTCTCCATTGAAATTTTACCGCTCAAATAACTCATTGTTCAAAGGTAAACCAAACTAGAGAATTTACTCGGACTATTTAAATAAAAAATTTAATATTCCTAAAAATATAAATACTGTCTTAGCAGCAGACAAAATGGCTGAACAAGTCGTTATTAACTCTGCATGGGTGTGCTCGGATACCTCACCCCCCCCCCCCCCCTAAATCAAATTCAAATTAATCACGGTGCCTTACCACTGTTCATATTGAAATTAATCCAACAAAAACACAACGCCAGACGCGCTTGGCAAAACCAGAGAAATTCTGCAGCCAAAAAAATGTTAAACAAGCTTACTAAGGAAGTGCAAACCGCCTTGCAACAATTTCGAGTAAATTCATACAGCAAGTTCTTGTCAAATATTCATCAAAATGACTCTAACTTATGGAAAGTCACAAAAAAAATATTAAACCAAGAGACAAACTGCATTCCTTCTCTTCGCACAACAACTCGTCTCATCATATCTGACGAGGATAAATGCAAAGTTTTCTCGGAAAACCTTTTGACCACTTTCTCCCCGAACCAATACGCACACAACACTAATGACCTCAGGGTTGAAGAAGTTCTGTGTTCACTAAACTTCTCTGTACAAAACTCAATCAAGTTTGTTACTCCAGGCGCAATGAAAACAATAATCAAAAGACTACCTAATAAAAAAATCTCCTGGTCACGACAACATCACTAACCTTATGTACAAACAACTACCTATTGAAGCAACTATGTTCATGACTTCCCTATTTAACTCGCTTCTTCGTCTTGGTCACTTCCCGGATAACTGGAAAAAAACAATCATAATCCTCATAAAAAAACCTGGGAAAGAGAAAACAGACCCTGACAGACCCATTAGTCTACTAACATCGTTATGTAAGATTTTTGAAAACGTCATTCTTTCTAGACTGCAAAATTACCTAAATTAACCACTCTAATTTAAGTCTCTAACTATATTATCATTTAACGTAAAATTGTATTAATTAATTATCGCACTTAATCAAGCCAAAATGTTTTAATTATCCTTTCATCTCTAGGTATAGATAGGAATACCTACCCTATTGTATAAAAAAATATATAATATTATAATGTATAGGTGCTTAAAAATGTTTTGGTACCATCAAAGATGTACAAGTATCCCATATTAGAGCATAATAAAAAAAGAGGTTTAAGGTTCCAAGCAAAATGGTTTGATGAATTTCCTTGGCTTGTGTACTCAGAAATTAAAAGTGGCGCATTTTGTCAAAAATGTGTTATATTTTCAAAAACTGGTGGTGCTTTAAAACAACCCCTTGGCCAGCTTGTATTGCGAGAATTTAATAATTGGAAAAAGCTAGAGGTTATTAAAATAAAAATATTGTATATTTTGGAAATATTTATTTAAACCATTATTTTCACTATGAAATTGTTTAGGTGTTTCAAGATCATTGTAAATTAACTTATTATATAAATGCTACATTAGATGCAGAACATTTTCTAAACATATTAGAGAAAAGAGAGAAAAGCATAATTGAACAAATAGACAATTATAGGTTTGTATAATATTCTCATTAGTCTATGTATTAATTTAAAATTAATTAAACATTTTTTATTTTAGGAGACTTCAAATAAAAGAAAACAGAAGACATTTAATTCCTATAGTTGAATGTATCATAATGTGTAGTAGACAAGAATTAACATTACGTGGTCACAGGGGAGAAACAAATAAAACATTGAGTGTGAATGATGGTTAGTGTATATTATTACATACACTGTGGTTTTATTACAATTTTATAATATACATTTTAAATTGTTTACATTGGGAATTTCCTTTCTATATTGAAGTATAGAGCTAAAGGAGATGAATTTTTAAGAAGTATATTAGAGAATGAAAAACAACTCATCAAATATTTGAGCCATGGCATTCAAAATCAGAGTATAGAAATATGCAATAATATAATATTAAAACAAATTATATCTAAAGTTAATGAAAGTAAGTGCTTTTCAATTTTAGCCGACGAGACTACAGATATTTCTTCATCAGAACAGTTGACCTTATGTTTGCGATATATTGATGAAGATGGTAATTTAAATGAAGATTTTCTTAAGTTTATTGAAGTAGAAAACTTAACTGGTACCTAGTAATTTATCTTCTGCAATACTAAATGGTAATAAATAATAAATAAAAATTTGTATAAGAATAGTTAAAGTATAGTTATAAACACCTATACATTTTAAACTATTTCATCTGGTTTAATCGAGTGTGGCTTGGATTGTCAGTACTTAAAAGGACAGGGTTATGATGGAGCCAGTAATATGAGTGGAAAATGTTGAGGTGTACAATCATATGTTCAAACTCAATATCCTTAAGCTGTATATGTACATTGTGCTGCTCATTCACTAAATCTCGCAGTTTCAACAGCCAGTGATATACAACAAAAAAGAAATTGTTTAGGAGTTATTGAAAAAATGTATACTTTTTTTAATAAGCCCAAACGAAGCGCTGTCATATATAATGTTATTGAACAAGAAAATGCAGATTTAAAAATTAAAAAGACTGTGCATCTAAGTGGATTCAAAGATATGATTCAGTGAATGATTTCTCTGAATCACTAACATATGTTACTTATGCTTTCTTTGGACGAAATATCGGAATGGAAAGATTCGTCTGATGCGTCCATGTTAAGAAATGCAATTGATACTGAATTTTTAATTTAACTGTTTGTCATAAAAGTATGCACATTAAAAGGAATACAGATTTATTTTATTATATTTTTTATTGGTATACTTGTAAATAATGCACATTGAATTTATTAATGTCTGTTGTAGGAATTATTTTCATTTGGATTACCATTATGCAAGCAATTACAAAGCCAAAGAATTGATCTAAAATATGCCATAGAGATTGCACAGGATACAATTACTGCTTTAAAAAATATCAGAGAAAATGTTGAGGAAGAATTCAAAGTTATACCTATATAGTTCCACGTAGGTAATACTTATATTATCTAAATAATACTGAATATATTAATGCATGTAATATAATTAATTTTTTTTATTACATTTTCATGCGTACAGAAAATGTCAGATATTATTAATGTTGAAATTAAGAGAAAACGTTTAACTAGTAAGCAGAAAAACAGGGCAAATCATAACTTCAATGAAGAAAATCAAGAGCTAGAAGATTATTTTAGGATTTCTGTGTTTATTCCCTATATTGATTATTTTATATCACAGTTACAATTAAGATTTCTAGCACATAAGCAAGTTTTTGAAGGTAAATGTAGAATTTTAATTTTTGTTAATAGATATCTTGTGGCTTAAATGTATTTTTAAATTATAGGCTTTGAATGTTTATTTACAACAAATAGCTCTATGTCGTCTGAAGAACGGAATAAATTCCAAAAATTATTAGAATTTTATTCACCATTGGTTAATCATGATGTTTCTACAGCTACATCAGAGTTTAAGCTGTAGAAAACCAAACTTTCAAGAACTAATTCAGTTCCTAAAACCAGCATTGATGCACTTGCATTATGTGATAAAAAAATATTTCCCAATGTACATTACTTGTTAAAAATTCTTTGAACATTGCCCGTTTCCACAGCTACCCTGGAAAGAATGTTCTCGACATTAAAAAGACTTAAAACTTACTTGAGAAATTCTATGGTTCAGGTATTTATATAATATATATTAATGATAAATAAATTTTAACATATTTTTATTTTATTTTATTTTTTTTTGATGTACCTAGAAGCGACTGAATGGGCTTGCCATGTTGTTTGCAATACAAGTAAAACCCGATGAAGTCATTGATGCAATGGCACAGTCATCAAGAAAATTTAATCTTGTATTGTAAATTTAATATAGAATAAAGCTTATATGCCTATACATATTATGTAAGAAAATATTTTATATCCCCCCCCCCCCCCATGAGAAAATCCTAGATCCACCACTGAGTGAAAGAGCATTCACAACAAAAGTTGACAAAAGTATATCAAACGCTACTTTTCTGTACCATTTTATTGACCTTTTTAAAGGACTTGAATAAGATGCCATTTAGTCTGAACGATCTATAAAAGATTTTCCAACGTTATAATTTTCCACCGCAAGAGGTTTTTTTATTATATATCCAGTTCTTCGTCGTATTTCTGTGGTTTCATCAGTGTTTTTAGTCGTTATTAAGTATATTATATCACGTTTATCTCGTTTACCGTACAATGTAGAAATAACAACGCAGTCAACAGTGTACACTGCCGTACACATTTTTTAATTGACTTCACTCAATTTCTTTTAAAATTATTTTAAGATAAACTTATGTCGACAACCTTGTACCTATTAAATGTTTAGCCTTTTATACAAAATAGTTCATAAAATGTTGACTACAAAAAAATGAGCAAACATTTGTGATTTTGACAAATGTTGTCAATATTTGAATTTTGAACTTCAGACTCTTATAAAAAAAAATTATACACATTTTATATCAGTGAAGTGATTCTAAAATTAAATTGAGTAAACAGAATGCCAATCTAAAGAACTGGTGAATGTATCAAGTTTCTACAATTTATACTTTTTGAATAATAACAAATATCTAATGTCGTTAGAGGATAAATCGTTAATTTGGTAAAAATTTAAATTTCAAACGTTCTAAAAATGTTATTCTATAATGAAGGTGGAGTTTTTTTTATAGTTATTTGAAGAAAAACCAAACCTCTTAAATTGTGTTTTTTAACCTTGGTATAATTACTTAAAATTTTAAATATTAAGAATTTTAAACTACAAAATTACTTGTATATTTTCTCGATTTTGACATAATTCGTAAAAATTTGAACTTTATAAACACATAAAAAAAAAATTATGACTGACGAATATTGATTTTATTTACCTGCAATAAGGTACAACTTATAAAAACCTTGTAGGTATTAAATTTCCATGAATTCTTTGAACTAAAAATTCTATCGCCATTTCAAAAAAAAAAAACCTTAGAAATTTCGAAAATTAAAATTGTATATAAATAGCTCAAAAAAAGTCAAAATATTTTCAAAACTTAACAGTGTATAGGTATTGCAAATATAAGCATTTGGGGAATATACCACCATTCGTTTTTGAGTTACAGCATTTTAAAAAAAGGTGGGCAAGTGGGTGTCGCTCTGCTGTATCGTAGGTTACAACTTACAAGTGGGTCACTGTAATGGATGGTGATAATTTGAATTCAATGATATAATATCATTGTATAAGAAAAACGATTCTGAGCGGAAACGGTCAGTCAGCCTTAAATTTTAAATTTGATACATTTTGTCAAAATACGAACTTTAAATGCTTATAAAAATTTTTTTTAATATTTTCAAAGTTTTTCAACTGCTATTGTAACAATATATCAAAAGCCTTGCATTCAATTTTCACGCTTTTTTACCCAACGAATAAGTTTTTATTGATTTTTATAGAAAATAAAATTAAACAAATTGACAATTGACAATGTCCGTAAACAGCTCAAAAAGAGTCAAAACATTTTAAAATTTGTATGGTGTATATTAAATGCTAATATAAACATTCAGTGAAATTTCCATGTACTTACAGTATTTGTTTTAGATATGCAAAAAAAAACCAAAATCGATTTTCATGAAAATAGATTTTGCGTAAAAGCTTTTTCTTAATTTTTCTTTTGTTTTTCACATCGCTTTTGGAATGTACTGAGGCATTTTTACTTTTGACCCCCGAAGTACCAACATGATTCACTTTCCTATCAGAAAATATACTGTTAAAGGAAATCCAAGCAATTTTTATTATCCTAAAACATCCTGATGACAGACACAAAAATTAAAAAGTTAAATTAATAAAAACACATCATTGTAAAATCGCACCACTCAGAATCTAAAAATCGATTTTGGGTTAAAATTCTAGTTTTTTCCGCTACTTTTTTAAAAACTTTTGAAAATTATTGGAAATTTTTTATATTTCCCCCCCCCCCTCCCGCAAAGTACTAACAAGTAATTTTAAAAGAGGTAAAAGATTCCAAATTTTATAGTGTGGTATTTGATGAAACGACTGATATAAGTCATGTATCTCAGATGTCTCTTATATTGCGATATATTATTATGGCGTAGTGCAAGAAAATTTTATTTAATTTATTAACTGCCATGCATATACATACAGTATTCAAGAAGACACTGACAATACCATATATGAACCTAAACTTACTGGTGACATTTTGGGTAATACAGTAATTAAAATATTAAAAGAATTTTCTTTAAACCCGGACTACTGCGTTGGGGTTGGTACAGATGGTTATTCAGTAATGGTGTCATCAATCCTAGGAGCTGTTAAAACTATTCAATCAATCGCGAAGAATGCTGTTCACAGTTCACTGTCCTTGTGCTAACCATGCCTTAAATTAAGCTATTTCTAAATCATCAACCGTACAATGTATTAGAAATAATGTTGGTCTATTAAAAGAAATAATCTCGTTTTTTAATATGTCTTCCAATAGAAACTTTGTACTAAAAACCGTTTTAAATGGCAAGCATCATTTAAAAAGTCTTTGTGAAACGCGATGGGTGGAACGCCATGACAGCATAAAGATTTTAATTATTTCAATTGAAATATTATCTAACTAGCTTAGAGTCACAGCTCCAATTAGTAAAATACTTCAACGAACAGATAATGATGTTTTAGCTGCATTTGATTGTATTCAAGATGTTATAAGTATTTTGGAAAATAAACGTACACAGTGTGAAAAAGTTTTTCAACAATTATTCGAAGACAGCAGTTTATTGATGAAAGATCTTGACATTGAAATAAAAACTCCAAGACTTTCTAAACACCAAATTAATCGCTCTAATCACCAATCTAAGAGTACCGAAGAATATTACAGGGTGTCTGCATTTATACCATTATTAGACAATGTATTAGAAGACTTAAAATCAAGATTTAAAAAAAATAAAAATAAAAACAATAATGATATTAATTCAACTTATCCCAAAACATATTATTCATATTGATGACAAGATGATTAACACAGTCACAGAAACTATAAT
The DNA here is from genome assembly GCA_949089665.1 of Macrosiphum euphorbiae. NCBI lineage: Eukaryota > Metazoa > Arthropoda > Insecta > Hemiptera > Aphididae > Macrosiphum > Macrosiphum euphorbiae. Next base: position 21,521,030 of record CARXXK010000002.1, on the reverse strand, counting down.
AATAATAATAACAATTTTATTAACGGAATAAAATTCCAATTTACAATAATAAAAATAATGACAGTTTCATAGGTGTGTGTTATACTAAAAAATTAAACAAATTAAATAAGAATGAGAGAAAAAAAGTGAGAAAAAAAAAAGAATATAATATGTATATTGTATATATATAGAGAAATTAAAAGTTGGACAATTGATTATATAACAATTTGATTAAAATTAATATAATAGTAGGTAATAATCTAAAAATGACAGTAACACATTATAAATTTGATGATGAAGCATTAGAAGAGTCACAATTGAAATCTGAAATAGAACTTTGGAAAGAGAAATGGAACAGAATAAAAAGTAAAGGTAATGTAATAATATTTTATGGTCTAACATTACCAACTACAAATTTATTGAAAAAAATTGTGTTATTTTAATGTATAGATGGAGTGGTTCTTACTGATGCATTAACATCTATGGACCAGTGTAATGAAATATTATATCCAAATATTAAAAAAACACTAAATTGTATTGCTTGCTTGCCTGTTTCTGTAGCTTCTGCTGAGCGTAGTTTCTCAACATTAAGAAGGTTAAATAGTTATCTATATTCTATATTATATGCTTTTGCATCATGAATGATTATATTATATTTTAATTTATATTGCTTTGTACTTTTAGATAAAAAACTTGGTTAAGGTCAAACATGGGCTAAGAACGCTTGGTTGGGTTAGCTTTGCTTAATATTCATAGACACAGAACAGTTGAAGTTGACAAAGTTATTGATTTATTTGCTGGCAGTAAAAAAAGATATTTAGATTTTGTTGTAAAATTCATATTTTATTTCAGATTATATTATAATTTATAACCATAAAAAATTGTGCAATTAATTTATGCCCCCCCCCAAAAAAAAAAAAAAAAAAAAAATGTTTCACAGGTACGCCACTGAACAAGTTCCTTATACAAAAGTTACTGAAATCAAAAATTAAATCACTAGGTATTATCATTGATTAAATATACATAGATAGACCAAGTGATCGGAAAAATCGTTAACGCTTTATAAAGTGAAATAGTAGCCAGAAATGTAGTAGTGCGGGAGCAAGGCCAATAGGTTGCGCTCAAGGACGTATATAGGTACCATGTATATACGTCCATGGTTACGCTGTTAGTAATTTGTTTAATTTTTTAATTTGGGAAAATGTTTTATTTTACCAAGACGATGGTGTATCAAGGTGTCGTCACTGGCTTGAAAACTTGATTGAAAATTTTACTACAGATAGTCATCACCACCGGGAGCGATGTATGCCCTAAAGAGGCCTAAAACGAATACTTTTGTACACCGAAGCCATACCTATATGAAAAATGTATTAGTTACCTATTAGTTATTCACTAAATTATCATACATAATGATTTCAGAGTGTTACATTAACAAATAATAATTCATAATTACATGGACGTAAATAGGGAGGGCCAGAGGGGGTTTAGACCCCTCTGAGCCATCTTAATCCCTCTCTAAGATATGTACATAATTTTAACACTACATATTTTAATATATAGCCAATCTTTATTATAATAAATTATACCTATAATTTATGAGCTAAAAAATGTGCTATGAACAATTATTAAATATAGGTACTCTACGACTCAAGGAATCTACTGGAATAATTTTAGTAATTTAGTATTTATAATATTACCTATGCCCCATAGGGCTATCCAAAATTCAAATGCATACATTTTTAATACCTTTTTATAAGCATTTATTACTTGGTTGTACCTATATAATATTATTATATTATATTAACAGAGATTCTGCTGATAGCAAAATATATGCTAAATGCTTGATAGATTTATATGGTCATCATAGATCAGTGCTTCTCAAGCTGGAGGCATGGCTATATACTGGCATGGCTATTTTATTTAAACTATTTTCTTTAGGTCTTAAAAAAAAAAGTATGAGTACTAAAAACATTAATTTACTATAATTTTAATAATTGATCTGTGTGAAATAGTACATGTAATTTTTGTATATAATTAAGAAAAAATAATTAATGATTTGATTAAGGGGCCTTGACAGTTTTATGCTCTTGAAAAATGAACTCATTCTTTCTTCCTTGAAAATCTTTAATTTAAAGATTTCAACTAGGTTGCAAATATCAAAAGAAGTGACTAATTATACATCATAATATTTTATAATTGATGTTTACTTGATAAAAATATTTAAAACAAAAATGCAAATGTAAATTATAATTACAGGCTCCAATTATTATAAATTATAATATATATTAAACGCTAACTTCAAAAAAAAATAACATTTTAATTCATAGTTTAAAGGCATTTTGCATTTAACAGTATGGAAAAATCGGCCTTCATAGGACAGGAAGCTCCCTCTGGTGTCTATAGAACTGTGGTAAAATGTTCAATCAAAAGTGTGTATGTATCCAGAGTGACGACACCTTATCAATACACCTTGACCAAGACCAAATAGCTATCGCCTATCGGCTATATGTTATTAATGTTAATTGATATCACTATCATTGTGGATACTGGATTTGCCGAATTTGAATTTAAATTTGCAACGTTATTAATTATTATATTTTAAATTGTCCATGTTTAATATAATAATAATATAATAATATTACATTTTAAAATGTCCCGTGCTAAATAATTATGCCCTATAAATGTTTTGCGTATGGTCGTAATAATGTCGATGGAGTGGACAAAAATATTAAGTTATTTAGGTAAAATTATAAATATTTAATAAAAAAATTATTTATGTATTATTTTACTTATTTTCTTTTCAAGATTTCCTTTGAATGAAGCCACGGAAAAAGAATGAGTGAATGCCATCCAGAGAAATGATTTTAAACCATCCAAGTATAGTAGACTGTGCATTGCACATTTTAACCCCAATAATTTTGTTGAAAATCCAGACAGATTAGTATTAAAAGAAGGTATAGTTCCTAGTAATTTTAATTATCCTGCCACTCCCATTAAAAAATGCATGAAGAAAAAATAACTGGAAATGTTTATTCTCCAGTGCTTAATTAAATAGTTCAGAATAACAGTCATCCAGGTATTTTAACCAATTATCACTTAGGTACCTATCTATATATATAAAGTACAAATGTTAATACTAAATTAAATTATTAGAAGATTTAACACCTTTAAATGAAATGGATACAGCAATTGACTTAACATATTATGGACCCAGTGAGTAAAAATTTGTAAATTTAAAAAAATATATTTAATATATTTAATTTTATTTTAGATACTAGTCTTTCACCACATACACCGACATATACACCTTCTCTTCAGAAATAGCACATTCAGTTTCCACGAGCTGATCCATTTTATATCCAGTATCCACGGCCTGATCCATAATATATCCAGGTTCGACAGTTTCTATGTCATTATCATTCTCTGAAGATATACAATTGTAAAATTAAATAAAAATGTATTTAATTTATTAATTGTAGATAGTTACCTGCGTAGTTGTCCAATGGAATTTCTTCAATCAAAAAATCTTTGTTTTTGCTCCAAAGATTAACTATTTGTTGTAGCTGTCTGCTGACATATCCTTCTTTCAAAACTGAATTGAGAAACTTCTGACAAAAGTTCTGACATTTTTGCTGTGTGGATGGATGCTTTTTTGTACTTCTCAGGTGCTGTCAATTTTTGATTCTTTTTTGGATGTTGAATTCGAATTGCTATGTTTGAATCTGTCTGTTCAGGAGGATTATTTAAGATTTTTTGACTGTTAATGTAATAATTCCTCGTCCACCTTACATCCCACAGATTTTCAACAAATATGGGGTTGTTTGTTTCTCTCCTTTGATTAATGATATGTTTGCATGGTAATTTCATAGACTTGTAAAAACTACACGAACATGAATCAAGAGTTGTCTCTTTTAGAACCTCTTTCGTTTTGCAAAATAGATTTTTTTTATGAAATTAAAAGCATACGGAGTAAGATGTTTGTAATATTTTTCTTCATCTATGTTTTGAAATATTGATGTTGGTATTTTTTGAACTACCTTAATTGCACAGTGATCCTGTTCTGACCGAATACATTTTAAAATAATAAAAAGTTTTTTAAAGAACTCTGGCAGATTAGAATACACTGGAATGACTGATTTAGTTTTGAATTAAAACTTTCTAATCTATTATTAGTAGAATTAAAAAAGTTTCCAGACCCACTCGTTAAACCGGTCACCCATTCACCCGTTATTATGCACTAGTAATTCAATCGTACATTTATATACATTTTTAATCTCTTCGATTGTGCCTTCGAAGTTTTTTGGTCTGTGCTTTAGTTTTTCTATGAAATAATAAATGTTAACATTGTAAACAAAAATAAAAACTTAATTTTTTTTTTATAACTACCTGTACTATGTATATTTGACAAATCCTTAAGAGTAGGTAACTTTTTTTCCAGTTTCATCATGAATTTTCGATTGGATTAACTTCTTATTAGCTTTCATGTCCATCAATTAAATTACTTCAGATTTGGTTTGAGGAGCTAATCGGCGCTGATTTGGTAGATTTGAAAACAACATTGAAGACATTGCATGATTATGGCTTTCATCCATTTGTGCAATTTCTAATTTTGAACCATCACTAGTTACTCGTATATATATGAATGCAGGACAATTTTGCTTCAAAGTCCTAGATAATGGTTCGTATGTATTTAAAATAATTTATAAATAATTTGGTAATTAATAAACACACTTACGATGTGGATCGTTCCTCCGTGAACACATTTTGATTTTAAAAAAAATAATATTTTAACGAATCCGGAGTATTTTTTAATTTTTGCGTATATTTTTTTCGAGCTACATTTTAAGTCCGACAATCTGAAATTGAAAAATTACAAAAAAAAGTTTTTTTATATTCCTCAAACTTATTTTGAAAATCAAAATATGAGGTAAATGTCTGACCAACTTCCATCATATTCATATTAATAAATAAATTAAATTAATTTAAAAAAATTAAATGAGAAAAACACTGTAAAACCACCAGACAACTGTGGAGAAAAACACTGCGCAAATAACTGTAGAAAAAAATACTGCAAAAACAAACCACTGTGGAGTAAGACACTGCAAAAATAGATCGTGGAGAAAAACACACGAGTAAAATAAGGTGAAAAACCACGAAAATTCAAAAAGAAAGGAGCTTTTTATTGGTCGGCCATCCTTATCTTAGGGCGTATAGACACAGCGTACATTTTATATTTGATTTTTCATACTTTATACTGTTGACTTTGATCAAAACCTATATAACATAACTGTTTGTTTAATATAAAATAAAAGTATAATACATGTATAGTACAAATGAGAAAATAAATTATGATTTTTCTACATCACTATAGTTGAAGGTTATAAATATTTATTTAATTTTGTAGGGAATACTGATTTATTACACCTTGTTGAAGCAGATTTATACAAAAAGCGAATTTGTGAGCATCATTTTGTAGAAAACATTTTCACAATTTCTAATAAACAAAATTTAAAAAGATCTTCAAAAAATTAAATTGTTCACTGCAGTAGAAGATGACATTTTACGCGTTACGTTACCAAAAACAACGTACAAAAATAAACAAATTTGTTCTTCATTAAGTCCATGTGTTGTTGTTACAATAAGAAAACTATCATCACCAACAAATTGTTCACCGTCAAAAATAAATTCTCCGTTAGCAATGTCACTCAGCCCTCAAGAAACCATTCATGTATTAACACCTATTAAATCTCATGAAGCACAGTCTTCATCTTTGATTGCCAGTACTCCAGATATTACACCAAGAACTAGAACTATAATGCACAAAATGATTGATTTTCCATCTTCCATAAAACCAACAAAATTATTTTCTGTGACCATTGGTAATTCTAAAATTATCAAAAAGCTTAAAACAGTCATTGCTCATCAAAAAAAGCTTCTGATGTCAAAAAGAGTCGTAATATTTAAGCTAAAAAAAATCTGATATCTATAAAATTACAAAACAAACATAATAAGTCTGTAGATTTTATTAATTTATTAAAATTTCCATCTGAAAATGCAAAAACGTTGGTCAAAATGCAAATAGCAGTCAAGTACAAAAACATGGTCTCAAAAAGAAAAACAGTTGGCTCAAACAGAGTCTTTTTTATAAATCTCCTTCAGCATATAAGTTTTTATATTTTTCAAAACAAATTAATTTACCTAGTCTCACTTCTATTAAGCGCTGGATAGGAAATATCAAATGTCTACCTAGTCTTAACACTGCCTTGTTTAAGCAGTTGAAAACTAAAGTTGATTCTATGAGCAGTCGAGAAAAATACTGCACTTTAGTCTTTGACGAGATGAAAATAAAAAAATTTCTTGAATACAATAAATATTTAGAACTAGTTGAAGGGTATGAAGACTTAGGCTCCAAAGGCAGGACTAATAAATTTGCTGGGCAGGCTATGGTTTTCATGATTAGAGGACTCTATTCATTATGGAAGTTGCCTATCGCATATTTTCTACCTTCTACATCGGTAAAGTACATAATGTTGGCTGATTTAATTACAGAGGTACTGGAACGTTTGTTTCAATGTGGTATTGTAGTCAATGCTATTATATGTGACCAAGGTGCTAGTAATGTAGCCGCATTTAAGGATCTAAAGATGACGAAAGATAAACCATATTTTTTTATTGATGATAACAAAATTTATTCCATATTTGATGTGCCGCATTTGTTTAAGAATCTGAGAAATCATTTTACAAGAAATAACTTTTTATTCAATGGAAAAGAAGTATCATTCAAAGATTTAAAGGAAACTTATGAAATAGATAAAAAAAAGCTCTACAAATCATTCTTTGCTGTATATAACTGATGCACATATGCATCCCGGACCATTCCAAAAGATGTCATGCAAACTGGCAATGCAGTTATTTAGTCATAGGGCAGCATAGTGGCTGCACTGCTATGAAGACTTGCATTATGACTCAACAACTACAATCTAGAACAGCTTCTCAAACTGTTGAAATGATTAAACAGTTTAATAATTTACTGGATTGTCTGAATAGTAATTCACTTTATAATTCAAATCCTTTCAAATGTGCTTAAAATCTGATCAAAAAAAATCAAATCTTTCACATCTGATAAAAATAAAGGTCAACTTGAATTTTTACTTGAAGCTAAGAGTTGGTTTGAATCACTAGAAAAAATATCTACAGATCCAAACAAATCGCTTAGAGATACCAGACCAGTTTGTTTTGATGGGATGGTATGGACACTTAATGCGATAATTATGTTATATAAAGAACAAGCTGATATTGGCTATAACTATTTACTGACACGGAGATTTGACTCTGATGTAATTGAAAACATGTTTGCAGTTTTTCGACAAAGAGGAGGATATAATCGGTAGCTATAAGTTTAATATCTTAATGTTAAAGATGTTAGCATATAAATATATTATTTGTTTTAATACAGTAATCCTACTGCAAGAACGTTCAGAACAACATTCCGTATGAATGTTAAGTCAAATTTAATGCAGCCAACTATGTTGTAAAATTGTGAACCGGATGATGACATAAATTTGTTTAGCAAAGATGATAAGTCAACTGAAAATTATTCAGGTGAAGAATCCGATAGTTCCATTTTCATCTATATCTACAATTGATGTTTCAACGTTAGAAGAGTATGAAGCTAAAGTAACACTTGAAAATTGCTCAGTTATTTTGCAGGTTACTTGGGACACAAATGTTTTAAAAAATTTAAATGTGACAATTGTTCATATGTAATGATAAAATCTGATGAAGATAATCAATTTAATGAACAAGAATTTCTTATTTTTTGTAGAAACTATGACTCTAAATCATCTGATATATTTTTAAAAATACCAACACATAGCTTTACGCAATTTATAACTTTAGCACAACAAATAATTAAAAAAAACAGTTGAAATAATGACTCAAAAAAAATTCATACATCAATTTCTTTTTGATAAAATAAAAAGTGATTTGTCATATACTTATCTGTATGTTTAATGAATCATGCAATGACCATTTTAATTATATAATTATTCATTTTATTAATTGTAAGCTCCTAAGAGATTTTAATTGGAAATCTAAAAATATTAAAAGCACCAGAGTTGAAAAAAAAAAAAAAATTAAGTATTTTAAGAAATAAGTAATAACTAAAATATGTATTATTGTTGGTATGCATTTTATAAAAATAAAAATATACTATAATCATTAAATTGATTTGTATTTACTATTTATTGTTTCCTTATTTTCTTTTCTAACTACCGTACAGTTTGTATCCTACATGATTTTATTAACACAGGATTATATTTACTGGATAAAAAATCTTGAGAATTGAACACAAAGTTCCTCTCATAAGTATTTCATTTACCAAATAGAAAATATTTAATATCCTTAAACACGGTATTTTTTTATAATTGTTTGAAGATTGAATTTTACCAAATTTCGTTAAAATTTCGAAAATTTAAAAATTTAAATTCATAAAATATTCAACTTGAATATCTAAGGACTGAAAATTTAATACTAGGGCCCACATAAGTGGCTCTCTTAGAAATTTAAGATACAATATAGGCACGACTTTTGTTTATAAATTAGTTAAGATACGGTAAGTGTGTCAAAATCACGCAAACTTTCAAAATATTTTGTACTTAGAAATGAATAAAATGTTCAAAATATTTTTGCATATTTTTTTTTATTGATATTTTAAGTTCGAATTTAGACGAAATATTATTCGAATATTTTTTATACACATATAGGTAAGTTATAACAGTTAACTAGGTACAATAATAATACAACATGAATATTATAATCCTTATTATGGTACCTATATAACTGTTGTATTTTAAAATATCCTAGATGGTTTGTCTTCGCTCAGTATCTAAAATAATATAATGAACAATCAGTTTCAGTAAATAATAACATTGATTAAATATATTATATTTAAATATTTAATTATTATATTTAATATAATATCTAAGTATATTTAATATAATATTTAAAGTAATATTTAAGTATATTTAATCAATGATAATAATAATAATATTATTCAATATTAATTTGTATTCGTGGAATTGAAACTTCTTATCGCGATTTAATATGCTGGTGTGTGGCTTTCCCCGGCGTACCCCTCACCACCTTAAATCATAATATAGGTATGTTTTCATTGTCTACTTGATTTATATAATTATTTGGTGGTCAATTACTGTACCCGCTATCTATTGACATTCGTAAGCTACTAATATTCATATTCCCATATTGTCCATTGACTTGGTCTATCTATCTATATTTAATCAATGGTATTATTGCTTCAAAAAGTGATGACTAGAGTACGGATTTCGAAGGCATTTGCCTTTTTTTTCTATGCTCTAACGAGATATGTCAGCTACAAATTAGATTTATACAACTCTATACGCTACTATGCACGAAATTTTTATTTTGCCTTTTTTTGTGTATATTTATGTTTTTTTTGGGCATTTTAGTACATTTTTCAAAATGTGTTCTTTTTAAACGTATTTGAAGTATAGTTTTATTTTTATATTAAAATAATTTGTTTCCAAGGTAACTGGCAAGGTTCAATCGATTTATCTCGTTATGTTTGATATACGGACTACGATATCTTTATCGATGTAATTTAGATACGTGTAACGTGACTATAGTACGCGAGGCGAAAAGTGAGCCGCGATCGTCGCGCGCCAAGCGGCTATTTTTCGTCAGGGTTACTCCGCCTATTCTTACTGTTTTCCCCGCCTATAAGTAATTTCAAACGACGTAATGTAGATTTTTTTAATAAATTATAATAAAAAATAAAAATAAAATACAAATAACACAAGTAATACATAAAATACAAATAACACGATTAATACATATTATAATACATTTTTTTTTTAATTAATCATATCGTCTTCATCATCGTCTTCGTCAGTAGAACTGTCGCCGGGATTAATTGTCATTATAATAGGCTCCAAAATGTCATCTCTTAATCCTTCTTTCACCAAATCGTCTTCTTGAATTTTATCGCAGTGGTCGCCACATTTTGCCCAATCTTCTGCTGTGACTGCATCTAAAGCACTATTTACTAACACTTCTATATCTGCCATTTTGAAGGTGTTATTTTTTTCCGCGACTTTACCCTTCACTTGCGCCCAGATTAATTCGATTGGGTTATATTGGCAGTGGTAAGGAGGAAGTCTTACCACTTCATGGCCCATTTGAAGTGCAATTTCGTCCAATTTATATTTTTTTTCTTTTGGAATCGTCAATTTGACTTTTTCCCGTAGTTCGCTTAATGTCTCTACTGGAGAAAAGTCTACAGATTTGTCTTGTAACCATTTTTGTACATCTGCCTTTCGAGTATTTGCCTTAGGATATTCTTCTGTTAAGGTAGAATGGTATGAGGCATTGTCCATTACAATTATACAAGGTTCTTCTAAATTGCCCAACATATCTATAAACCATTTTTGAAAAATGGTGGGGTTCATTTGAGAATGATAGTCTGCCTGCGATCCCGACTTGCAACGAAAAACCAGTTTTGAATTTTTGACAAAACCAAATGAAGGTGACCCAGCATGACACACAATAAGCCGACCGCCCTTTCCAATAGGTACTTTTAATCCTTCGGTGTTGTCGGAGTTTTGCCATATGTGTCCTCGCGTATGATTTTGGTTTACCCATGTTTCGTCTAAGTAAACTATTGGCCTTGTATCGTTATTACGTCTGAACTCGTTCATTTTTCTCAAAAACTTAACCCGAGAACAAATAATATCATTTCTTTCCATTAGAAATTTACGTCCATCATTACATTTTTTGTATTTGAAATTTAAACTACGCAAAATATGTCGCACGGACCATTGTGAACCCGAATAATTAATTTTTTCATGCAACGCTCTCAATATTTTTGCACTAGTTGGATACTGACCATTATCATAAAAACTATGAACTGTTCTTCTGACAACTTCATTGTCAAAATCGTCTAAGTTGGTCATAGGTTTGGCACGTTTATAAGATTTCCTTGGAGACTTAAATGAAGAAGGTTCGGCAGCTAGTTGATTTTCACCCACAGACAATTTTTTCCCTTCAGCACAAACTCGTTTAACACAAGCAAGACTTACGCCACACGCTTCAGCAGTCATTTCACGAGTTTGACGAAAAAAATTACTAATTTCTGGCTTACCTTTGTCACCAGCCAATGTTTTGAAATAATTATAAACATGAAAAATAACTTTCTTCGTTTGAGAATGTGTGTCTTGATATGCCATTTTAAAACTATTTTTGTATACGAGTAATTATTAAAGAAATAATTAAAAATACTATTAACATTCAAACTTTAAAAGCGCGCACTTTAAAAACCAACCATGTAAGAACGCGGGAAATATGATTACAAACGTAGATAATAAACGAATAAAACACGTAACGTGTAAACTCGTATCTCGAATGTCGAATGACTAACCAAACCTTAACAAAATATTGTGGTATGCAACAGCTGCAGCACTACCCCCTACTGCTAAAAGAAAATAAATTGGTCTCCAAAATACAATCAATTGTACAATAAATTACCACCTGCCGTTTTTAAAATGCGCGCCAGCTGTTTCCATTGCACACAAACGTAGAACCCCTGAAACCAGAAAAAATGACCGCTTGACGCGCAACGATCGCGGCTCACTTTTCGCCTCGCGTACTATAAATTATCCCCGTGGTACTAACCGAAGTCGCTATAAGTTTATGGGTCGTATATATACAAATATACCACAATATCGGAATAAAGTCCGGGGAGATAAGGCGAACCCAAGCCCGACCGCACACACATACAACAAAAATAGAGAAACAAGTTTTATATCGTATTTCAATATTATATCGATATACACCTGAAAGGCCGCCACCACTGCGTTGCTGCCGAAAAGTCGTCATTAGCCGTAACACTTCCCGACAGTGGTCATCGGCGCAACGCAGTTTCCGACCAAGTGCAATGTCCCCAGCCATGGAGGACAATTGAATCGGCTAGGACTGTCGTCCGGAGATCCGAGGGTGGACAACCATATTGCAACACCAACGATAAAAACAACAACAACGATAAAAACAACAACAGCGACTGCGACCAGGCCAACGTGGTGGTGACCCTACAGGTGTCGGGTAATTTACATGTACTACCCATGCACAAATTTCGGTTACTGCCTATGTTATTTAAGAAGATGTGTAAATAAATTTAAAAATCTATAATTCAAATCTTAATGTGTATATGTTTAAAATCCACGTTTCTCCGACCTAACCAGTCTCGGATCCGTGGTGGTCGGTACCCTTTTAGTGTCCGACCGTAAGGTAACCTTACATACGTATATAGACATATAGGTAGTATATTGTATGAAATAGAATAAGTAGATTAATTTATCTTGAAACGACAATAAACACAAAAATATGCTTTTGCTCTGGAAATTATCTACTCTGAATTAGGTACAGTTTAGTTTTCGTTTGTTTATTTTTTAGATTTTTTGGTAACAGAACTACCTACTTACATGGAATCTTTAGCTATAAAAGTTTAATATTTTATAAATTTTTAACTACAAAATTCTTATTCAATTTTAAATGTGATACATTTTTTAACATTTGAAGTTTAAATGTTGATAAAAAAGTATTGTTCCTATGTATTTTTAATATTTTTCAACTGCAATTAAAACCATTTACCATGAGATTTGCATTACATTTTCAAGCTTTTTCACCCAACAAATAAAATTTCATTGATATTTCTAGAAAAAAAAAATTAGAAAATTTACCGTATTACCGTTTTTACTATAAATATATATGTTTATGTAAGCAGCATCTTTTAAAAAAAAAAGTTCGAATGGATACACTCGGATATTAAAAATAATACCGCGGAGTTTACGTGTGTGAATTTTATATATTTTATATATTTGACGCGATCCGTTATCGTCAACCTTTCAATAAAAAATAAGCGGCGCTCCGAGATGGCGAGAGGCGCTGAATGACAAGTGCCACAGACTATGAGTAGTGGGCGTGACTAAACGCAGCGCGCTTGCGGATACCCAAAACATTAAACACTTAACAGCGCGTATATTGTATACGTTTCGCTTTACGTGTAGCCCGAGGCATGCCAACCACAGGGAATATTCCCTATTACTGGGGAATTCTTATAACATTTAGGGACACGGGGAAATTATTCAAAAATACTTGAAACTTCTAAAGTACACTATTATATATCTATGATCAGTGCCGGCGCTAGGTATTGCGGGGCCCTGGTCATAGGTAATAGCCTTTAGGTTCTCAGAGAGTAGTGAAATTTTAGCTTTTTTTTAAATCAGGATTTTAAAAAAAGTATACTGTTTTTATATATAAAATAGGTAAATAATTAAATTTAAATAATGCTCTGTCAATTCTTAATGAATCAAGATATTTTAATGAAACAAAAATCAAATTAAAGCTTATTTTTATCTTTGTTATTCACTTGCCCCATATATAATTTTATGTAATACTAATAGCAAAAACAATCCGATTTTGCACTTGCCCCATGAAAAGGGTTTAAAATTAAAAAAAAAATTATTCTTAGGTGAGTGATAATATAACTTTGTTGACTATAAATTCCAATTATGTATATCTAGAGGTGTTACATTATGGAACAATAACAACTTTAAGTTAAAAACGAAAAAAGTATTGTCAAATTCAAAATTAACTTTTCATTTTGCTTTTTGCTTCACACTTACCCCACTTTACCTTACCTACTTGTGTAAACGGAGACAACACATTCGAGTGCGATTCCTCCTGATGAAACCTCGCTCAGCACAGAATTAGTGGCGTAGCGTGAGTTTCAGTTAAACCTTTGAGTGGAAAATCATAGGCTAATAAATTCATAAGGGTTGGTTATTTTATTAATTTACATTTATTTTAACAACTACATAAAATCATCAATTAAAAATAAATTAATTCATGAAAATGTTTGAATAAAATAATAAATTGTTCAATATCTAAGTACGCGACCGCTGCAGGCAGAATAATGCAAAATACGACGGTTGACCACGGTATTCGTATTAAGATGATAATTAAAAATCACGGGGCCCTTTAACAAGCGCGGGGCCCTGGACAAATGTCCCATTTGTCCTCCCCTAGCGCCGGCACTGTCTATGATGGTATCAGGGTTTGTTGTTGGTGTATAACGCGTTATAGGTACCAAGGTGGATATATATATATCCACCTTGATAGGTACCTAATGGATATTGTGATATGATTAATTTGGAATTTATTATAGGAAATATAGGTACCTATTATGGGTATATTTTTTTTAATTCCATAGATAAGTATATAATGTCTTATACCTAGACTGATATACCGTCTCCAATCAGAATCGTTTTTCTTATACAATGATATTAGGTATATCATTGAATTCAAATTTAATACCATCCATTATACAGTGACCCACTTGTAACCTACAGTACAGCAGAGTGACATCCACTTGCCCACCTTTTTTCATTGGGTACCAAATAATAATATATTAATATATCTTATATAGGTAAGTATAAGTATAGTCATTAGTATTATATTAAAAAAATAATAATATTATATCAGTATTACTATTAAATATTAATTATATAGGTAACTGTATGAAAGAAAATATAATATTTTTGGAAAATCTATTTTTAGTACACTTTAAAATACTCGACGATTTGTCGAGTACTCGAATTTTGAACTCGACTCAACTCGAAATAATTGAAACTCGACTCGACTCGAAATAAAAAAAACAATAGATACTCGTCCAACACTAATAAACATTAAACACCATTTTTTTACAATTCCAAAAGATCCAGCTAAACTCGGACAGTGGAAAAAAGCTATACCTACCAAGGAAAGATTTTGTAATTAAACCAAGGCAAGTGGTTTGTGAATTACATTTTCACGATGAGGATATAATAAGGACAAAAGTGATGACAGACTTGAATGGAAAAATTGTCGTAGAGGTATTGTACCACTAACTAGTAGTGACTATATTAAAATGTATAGTATAATAACATTTAGTAACTTTTTATTTTAGTATTATAGTTTAATTATATTTCATTATAAGATAGATCTTCTAATATACATACATTTTAAAACTAGATTATTTACTAGTGATTCATATATTTATTTTAAATTTTTTGTGTGTAATATTAGATATCTATAATTTATTTATTATTGGTTTTTTAGTATTAATACCTACCTTTATTTTATCATATTATGGCTACATTAGTAAAATAGTTAACTTTACCCTGGTCTGAATAAATTATTTTAGATATTAATAAATTACATAATATTCAACTAATTATTAGGTACCTACAACATATTTTGATTTTGCTATATACTAAAAATATAGACGGCTTTTTTTTATATTTAAGAAACAATTGTTTTTTTAATTTTTGATTTCATTTAGTTTTAACAAGTATGCATTAGGTACAATATATTATAATTGCAATATGTTAAACTATATTTTCTGATGAACCTACCTATAATGAAAATTTGTAATAAATATTATAAATCATTATTACTTAACCTTAACCTTAACAAAATAACTGCATCAGACTACTGATGTATTCAATATTATGATTTATAAAATAAATATGTTAAATTGTTACACTGTATGTCATTTCGTTGTTTCGATAATAAATTATTATTATTAAAAAAAAAAAATAAAAAAAAATAAAAGTATGACAATAATCATCAAAATGTTTGCATAATCCTATTCCCGAATTTCAATCATTATTAATTATAATAATAACTCCTATTTTATTTTTAATCGATGAAAAATGAAAATATATTATATTTTATACCTACTATAATATGAGGCGCATAGAGCTAAAACGGCTTAACCCACAAAAAATTGAATTCTATTTTATGTAATAAAACGTTTCAGATTGATACAATATTTGAAATCCACAAGGGCCTATCCCACAAAAAAAATTATTCGCTAGATGGCAGCACAAACGTCGTTTTGGCATTGCAATTGTAATGTTACTTTCCCGGCTAAAATGGCCTAACCCATAACGATTGGGTTAGGCCAGTTTTGCTTTCAAATTTTGTTTGGCAATATGGTATAACGTATAAAACCACGGTAGTGTTAATACCTCGGTATAGGTGATTTTACTATTACTAGGAATCCATGAACGGTCGTATTTGGCTCGAAATTGTCGTTGTAATCAAGTATTGATAATAAGAAAGCTATCAAAAATAGGTAATATTATTGAAATGCGATTGTTTCAATTGTAATATTGAATTCACTCAAAGCTCATTCGTGATTCGTATTCGTGTAAAATTTTATTTAATTTTCAACTACTCTGCAATATATTTTTAAATTAATATTTCATAACAATGGATGATGATTATATTAACGATGTTCTAGAAAATGGTAAGTACAAAACATTTGAGCATAATAAAATAATATTTTTTTTTTGTACTCTAAACACTAATAACGACTTATTATTAACAGATTCTGAATATGATGACTCAGGATCTGAATATGTGCCATCAATCAATTCAGATACAACACATGTTAGTGCTTCTGAAGAAGACGATGAAATACCATTAGTTGATGGAAATGTAGAACAAGACTGTCCACCCGTTACAAGAAAGAGAACATTAAATGAAAAACTTTGGAAGAAGAATGTAAGGAAAACAAAAAAGCTACGTGGTGAATCTTATTCTTCTGCTGTAACAGGAAAGATTATACCTAGTAAGACATTTGTTCCAATAGTATGTAAATGTATTAAAAAATGTCACGACTTAATCCCAGAATTAAACCAAAAAGAAATTTTTACTAAATTCTATCAGCTTGATAGTTACGATTTACAAACAGCATTTTTATTTGGCTTAACTAAAGTAGTTGATAAAAAAAGAACATACACAAAAAATGTAGATACTTCTAGGAGAAATTTTTCAAGGGAATATTATTTACCTGTGAATGACGGAAAAGAAGAGAGAGTGTGCAAAAGTTTTTTTAAACAGGTGTTATTGATATCGGATGGACGAATTACAAGGCTTGTGAAATCCAAAACTATTTCTAAATCTCCACCACAAGATAAAAGAGGTAAGCACACTGCATATAATAAAACTGAAAACTTGAAAGTTCTTGAAGAGAAAAAATTGAAATTGAAAATGAGAGAGAAGTTCATCAGAGGAAAGCAGATAGTGCTAGAGCAGGAATGACATTTGATGGAAATAAAGCAAAAGACAATAACAATGTTACATGTATTGCCTTTGACTTAATGAAAACATTACCAACGCTTGTTATATCAACAGGAATTTGTTATTATAAACGCCAATTGTGGACCTACTGTTTAGGTGTTCATAATCTTGGAAGTAATGAGGTAATGATGTATGTTTGGGATGAATCGGTTGCTTCGAGAGGCCCCCAAGAGATTGGATCATGTATTTTACACTATGTAAAAACTTATGTATCTTCTACCAAACTTATTATGTATTCTGACCAATGTGGAGGTCAGAATAGAAATATAAAAATGGCTACCATTTGTAACTATATAGTAGCTAATACATCACTATCTGTTAACGAAATTGATCATAAGTTTTTGGTAAGCGGTCACTCATTTTTGCCTTGTGAACAAGATTTTGGCTTAGTTGAAGAGCAAAAAAAATTCCATCCAGACATCCACTTACCTGATGATTGGAAAACTGTTATAGCATCTGCTAGAAAAACCAATCCATTTCAAATTGGAAATATGACCAAAGATGATATTTTCTCAACAAAGTCATTGGAAAAACAAATAACTAATAGAAAAATTGATGTAACTAATGATAAGGTACAGTGGATGAAAATCCAATGGCTTAACTATAAAAAAGAACAGCCATTTATGTTCCATTATAAGTATTCAAATAATACAGAATACCCTTTTAACTCAGTTTACATTGGAAAAAGAAATTCAAATATTGAAGACTACACTAAACAATTAGATTTGTTATATCCAAATGGACATACAATAACAGAATTAAAAAAAAAGATTTATTGGAATTAATTCCATTCATACCTCCAATAAAACACAGTTTTTATCATAATCTCAAAGTTAACAGACAGAACAATGAAAATTTTCCAGACCCTTATTATAATGAAGAAGAACATGAATAAAAATAATATTATATTATTATACAGTATATTGTGGATATAATATCAAAAATTATATTCATTTAAAAAGTTTGTTGTTTGTTTTTTGGTATCAATTAGTTTTTTATTTTGTTATTATACAACTGTTAAATTGTTTTTATTTTAATAACCAAGTTTTGATAGTATTATCTAAATATTTTGAAATTATAATTTATAATATTATGTGAGGTCTTAATTTTTTTTTATACAATATTAAGGATTTAATACATAATATTATTATAATACTGTTATGAATTTTATTGTATTTTATATTATTATACTGTGATACAACATGTCTAATATTTCATTAACATTATGAACAAGGTTTGTGAATATGTATATTCAAAAATTGTATTCATTTAAAAAGTTGTTGTTTTTTTTTTTTTTTTGTATCAATTAGTTTGTTATTTTAATAAATAAGTTGTAGTAGTATTATTACCTAAATATTATAAAATTAAAATATTATGTTAGGTCTTAATTTGTTTTATACAATATTAAGATTTTAGTACATATTATTATAAAACTGTTATGCATTTTATCATCAAAGAAAAGAAATCAATTTTATTTTTTATATTATTATACTCTGATACAAAATGTTATAATAATTTGTCTGTTATTTCATTAATATTATAAACAAGGTTTGTGAATATTTCAAAAATTGTATTCATTTAAAAAAATTGCTGTTATTATTTGGTATAATTTTTATAGGTATAGAATCCTCTTTAAAAGTAATTTTTTATTTGTTCTCAGCATGAAACATTTAAAATTCTCATGCAAGTTTAGTAAATTTTTAACAATTAACACTTTGTCTAATATAACTGTGTTATATACATTAAAATGTAAGTCAAAGGGAATTATTATATTTCACAGAGGTGGACTAACCGTCAAACATTTTTGTAAGTTACTCATTTTTGAAAATTCCTAGTGGCCTAACCCACATTACAACTTTGAAAACTTAAAGCTTGTAAATGGCTTATATATAGTTAAAAAGACACAAATTTATTCTTCAAAAATAACTTTCAATTTATGTTTTATGACAATTCAGTGATTAAAAAAATGCAAATGAAAAATAGAAGAAACTTGTATTGCCAGTCTCTGAAAAAACCTATTTTGTGGGTTAAGCCGTTTTAGCTCTATGCGCCTCATATATTGTACAACATGGTATAATTAATTGCAGATCAACTTGAAGTTGGTAAATTTGAAGCATTACTTGTTTGTATACGCTAATTATTACGCTTCTACATTGGCGGCAGTAGGGCGAACGCATAGTAGCGACCCCAGCGGACTATTATTTAAATGGCGACAATAAGCGAATCACACTGGTCGAGCAGTAGCCACTAGCCACTAGCCAGTCCTTACTATTATATGTTCGTGGTAGCAAGTACAATGTACAAGCACTATAGCGACCAGTCTATCTTATCACCAACCAGTAACCACCACCACGGGATGCAAGCAGCGCGACCGGGTTGACTCTCCCACCGAGCCGGTAATGGCAAGGCGGGACGGGAGGACTGTGTCGCGTAAGATCACCAGCGGAGTCATCGGACCGTCGAACCGAGGAACAATTGCAGTTTAGCTACCAAGCGATTTTTTCAAATTTTTTTTTCGAAACCTAGGTAAATCAACGTTTTAAAAATGATGGTACAAAAAAAAAATTGCGCAAACTCTTAGTTTTTGATTTATAACTGTTAGAAATTCAAAAACTCCCAAATTTTGAATTTTTTTTGTGGTAGACGTATGTATTTTGACTATTTAAAAACGATGGTGCAATCAGAATTTGTCGATCGAATTTAGTTTGAAAGTTATAGCGGTTTTAAGTTATGAAAGTTAAAAGTTGCAGTGATTACGAGTGTATTGGCACTCGTCGCTACGCTCCTCGGCGCCGTCGCTCCGCTCCGCAAATCGAAAATATCCCCCGATTTGTTGTGTAAAACCACCTCAGGTGAACCTCGGAATTAAACAAAGTTGTTTTTTGCCAATTACAGAAACATTTATATTTACGATATTTGGATTTAGAGAAATTATATATCTGAAAAATATAACCGGAGCCGGTAAGGCGCAACTACCTCACTTGGCGACTTGGTTCAACAAAAAAAATTTTTCTCTAAAAATCCAAAATTTTTAACTTAAAACCGCTATAACTTTCAAACTAAATTCGATCGACAAATTCTGATTGCACCATCGTTTTTAAATAGCCAAAATACATAAGTCTACCACAAAAAAAATTCAAAAAACAGTTATAACTCAAAAACTAAGAGTTTGCGCAATTTTTTTTGGCACCATCATTTTTAAAACGTTGATTTACCTAGGTTTCGAAAAAAAAAATTGAAAAAATCTCGTGGTAGCTAAACTGCAATTATACCGTATAACCTATTGGTTACTACTGTAATAGAAAAATAATTTATATTATTAAATTTTTGTTAAATTAGTTTTAATGATTAATGATTATTACAATATATTATTATAATAGATTTTATAATAATAATATATTATGTGGGTAATGTGTGATATGTATTTGTTTATTATGTATATGTTTTTTATCAAATTAGTTACAAAGATACTATTATAATTATTGTTTACAACAATGTATATGATCTTGTTAACATTTACATTATTTTTGTCAGTGGCTTAAAATGTTCATTAATTAGAATTTATAAATTATAACCATTAGAAGTAGCCACATCCCGTAAAAATCAAATACAGATATATATATATATAGAACTTTGAACTCATATAAATTATAATTATTATATTTTTCAAGTCAGTCACTATTTAGTTACGTATGCCCAATTTTTTTAACAGAAATTAATAGTCAAAAACTATGTATGTATATAATAACATTAGTACATACAAATAGGTAATAGTAATTTACAATTACACTATCTGAAAAAAAGGTTAAGATTACGGTTACGTGGTAAACCACACAATAATTTACACTTCAAGGAAAATGTGTGAATCATTAATGTTTTTGGTAACAATAGTAATCATGACAACGAAAAGCTTATAAAAAATTGGGGAAAAGTCAAAATATGTGTACTCGGCCCAAATATATATATATATATATATTAAAATATTGTATTTCTTATAATCAAAGTCATGAACTAATGTTATTGCACTATTAAAGTTTAAAATGTGCATCATTTAAAGAATAAAAATGTTTTACAGTCACAAAAGTATTATTTATTTAAATAAAATAAAACAAAATTCATTTGGAATTTAGCTTAAAAATACAACAATTTCTCTTATAGGTTCTCGGCTTAGTGGACAAACCAATCTAGTTAACCCTTCATAGAATGCACCACATATACATGTAGGTATGGTTACATGGCCGTAATACCACATTCGATTCCTCGTTCAAACATGCAATGCAGACAATGATTTCTCTCATATTTTCAACTGTAAAGTAAGAGTAAGATAAGTTATAATATCAATACGGTCATAAAGTATAGTATAGTTAGGTGCATATTAAAATTATTGATTGATGTGTGTGTGTGTGTGTGTGTGTGTGTGTGTGTGTGTGTGTGTGTGTGTGTGTGTGTGAAAATGTTAACGTATAATTTGTTTTATTTACATTTTCTCTAGCTCCACTCAGAATTTAAAATAAAGAGATTGTATAAAGATATTAAATAACTATTGTCACACATTTTCACATTGATATATAAACATTTTAAGAGGTTAACCTTCATTCGGTCTCCTGAAGTGAACATTAATTGATATATTTTCATCATTTTCTATCCTTACTGGTTCTAAAATAAATAATTTATTTAGTTAATGTATAAAAAACGGTAAGGTGACATTTTGATCCGGGGACTTTTTGATCCGCAGAACAAAATGTCCCCAAGAGGATCAAATTGTCCCCAGCGGATCAAATCGTCCTCAGGGGACATTTTGGTCCGCTGGGGACTTTTTGATCCGTTTTTTCTTGGGGACATTTTGATCCGTTTATCATAAAGTATAATTTCATAAGGGAAAAATCAAATTCTTCTCACATCAAAATTTATGAAAAAATGAACTACAGTGAAACCAGTGTTCTTAACCCCTGAATACTGTTAGTTATATTATTCTATAGTTCTTGTAGTATTAATTTAAATTTCTGTTTAATAATATTGTAAACTGATACGTGTGTGACTCAGGCGAGTAGGACTCCCTTCTCCATACGACTGGTCTAAGGAATCTGCTGAACAAACCATTTTTGAACGGACAACCAGCTCTTATGCGGGGCTCGCACACGTAGCAGTTAGAGTCGGTTGGTGTCACAACAGACCATTACAGACCATTTCAGAGCATTTCATATAATTAAACTTTATTACAATTAAATAAAGAATATTATTTTGGGCCAAAGTAATTTAAACTCGTTTTATTTTATTTGTGCGGAATCGCCAAGTGTGCGTCCATAACACCAGCATGAATAAAATAATGTAAATACAATAAATATTTTTTCAAAAATGTTGGTTTGTATACGTTAAATATTTTCGAGTAAGTGGTGAAACCGATTTTGAGCCTGTAATCACCCAGTAATTTTAAAATATAAATATAATATGTAAATATTTTGGGTTAGCCGTGAGTTTGTGGATAAAAATTGTGAAATCTCCCTATAAAATGTACCTAATACGGAAAATATTTTTGTGTGAGCAGCAAATAGGTGGACGATGAGAAGGTAATCTCCCCGTGATGTGCAATATGGTAAAATCAGTGTCCTCTAATAGGCAGACATTCCCACTTGAACATGGTGTAATTAACGCTGAAAAAAACGTCTGTGAAAATAAACTGTATACTACTAATAGTATAGGTAACTACTTTACAAATAGAACTAATAAGTAATTTTTTAGTATAGCACTATAGCCTTCACCCATGTTTCGTAATTTTTATTACGTATTTACATTTTCGATAAGTCGTTGGTCTATCCTTCTCGTGATTCAGATGTGGTACGATCGTATATGCTTCATTCTTAAGGTAGAGCCTATATACTGTACCTATAGTACGAGTAGTACCTACCACCTACTCACTACTCTTAATTCTTACATCATATACATATGGTATCAGTGGCGTATACATGCATAACTTTGATACATGCGGTATTGCGGTGTGATGAAAAATGCGTTTATGAAAAATCATTTTAGGTGCGATAGGTACTCATAATATTATTAAAAATACGTACATTCGCAACCTCACTAGTACACTTTTCCCAATGCTGCATTTGTTATAAATGACTTGCAAATGAACAACTTAGCAAATTTGCTTTTGACCATATCAATTTCATGTTTAAAGCATTATAGTAACTAGGAAAGATGGGGGGGGGGTTGCACAAAGGACATGTGAGCCCCATGTTTAAAATGTGCAGCCCCAAAAAATAAAAGCTTTTTTCTATTATATTTTGTTCATTTTGAATAAAATTAAAAATTATCAATAAATACAAAAATGTTGTACTATATATCCATAGGTACTGAAAATATAACATAATTGGTATACTTCGCTATAATTAAGTTCCCAGCTTTTAACACAATATAACGAAATTAGCTTTAGCACATTTAATGTTGTATAGAATAGGTCACAGATACGTAAAATATGTAATAATATTATATTACAGAATCACGAAATACAGCTTTTAAAAAAGAGTAACGGTATTTTTCATTATCAAGTAAACAGTTAAACTGCGTAGTTTAACAATTTTTTACAATTGTATTATATGTATATATATAATTTATCCGTTTTAAGGGGGTATGAGTAGGCCATAAATATTAAGTCAATACTGTTTTTTGGGATATTATAAAAAACCTACTTAAAAGTAGTAGCTCCTCCAATATGGGTTGTATCGTCTTGAAATCTTGGACGTTCAATGCAGTGACACCTATAGATCAAATTGCTGTTCTCAAAAAAGCCGCGTCTCGTATTTAAGTTTGAGAAATTGGCAAAACAAAATTTTTCTCCAAATTTTGCTTGCTTTCATAAATTAATTATCATGGTTAATACTTTTATAAAATTATACATTTATACTTAATAAAGATAAGATATGTTATCCTAGTGTGCAACTTTATGAAGATTCTTGAACTCTTTATTGATTTATGGGCTTTATTTCCAAAATATTTATTCTCAAATGCTTAAAAATGGACATATGAAACTACACTTTTCAACGATGGAGCCCATGCTTAAATGAGATGGATTAGTTTAGATAGATAGGATATTTTTGTTAGAACAGCATTTTACAGAAA